>OZ012741.1:78732835-78784261 GCA_963859935.3 Lathyrus sativus
CTAGTACCTTCCCTAAGCTTAACCAACCCCTTACCTAGGTCTCTCCCCGCATTGTGTTTACGATGCAAAAATAGGTTTTCCCTCTTTTGACCTTTTCCTTCGGATAAATCAAAGAGCGGTTGTGAATTAAGAATTGTGATTCAAACTAATTAATAGTTTGATATCCTATTTCCACCGTAACATAGGCTGATCAAGAAACATGTTGCCAAAAAACCTAAGAGTTGGCACAAAACACTAGATCATATTTTATGGGCTTGTCGAACATCCCCTAAAGAGGCAACAAATTCAACACCTTTTTATTTAACATTTGGTCAAAGTGTTGTGTTGCCAGTTGTCGCTACTGCGAAAATCGGCGCCGGCTGACAGAAGAGTTGCCACCGTGCGTTATTTATCCCACGGGAGGGAAAGGAAATGCTCAGAGTAAACCTCGCAAAGACGGGAAAGGTATGGTCGTCGCAACCAAAACCTGGGTTCGGGAGTCGGTTACGTAAGGGGAAGGTATTAGCACCCCTCACGTCCGTCGTACTCGACGGGATCCACGCTTGTTTTCGGGTATGGATTGTTATTCTATCTAAACTATAGGTCAAGGGTTAAAAAGAAAATAAAATGAAAAATAAAAATGACTCGGCAAAGTATCGCACTTTATTCCTACGTATTCCCGTCCGGAACGAGAAATCAGAGTCAACGTAGTTCGCCTACCTACGGGAAAGGAGGGGAAGGTTGCTCGCTAGGATATCGCATCCTATGCCTACGTACTTCCACACTGCATGGAAGATCAGAGCAAACGTAGTTCGGGCCACGGAAGACACAGGTTTGTCTTGGTTGATTTTATTCCTTCTGAAAAAGGTTTTCTTGATTAGCAGCCCCGGCGGACAAAAATGACGTCTTGATGAGTTCACGTTCTTTTACGAAAGAAGTGTCTTTTATTGTGTTTGAAATCTTTATGGTATTTTTCTGTTTGTTTTGAGGAAGAAGAGATAGAACTCTAACCTACGGTTGCAAAGGGAAACAAACTAACCTAATGTTATCATGCATGGGTTAAGACCTAGTGTCTATCATGCTCCTCTCTTGCACAAACAGAGATCCTACGGGAATAGACGGAAACAGAAACAATAGCAGATATATACAGTAAAACAGTAAAATGCGTGAATGCAACAATACAAGCGAGGCAAGGGAGTCCCACTCAACCTCGAACCTGGAAAACAATGGGCAAAAGTGAACAGGCTTCACCTTCAACCCAGCAGGGTAAACAGCAAACAATACAGTCAGGAAAACCAGTCAATACATCAGAAATGAAATACAGCAAAATAAACAGCCACAGCAACTCTGCATCAATATCCACCTTCAAGTCATCTCCAATCAACTACAGGCTTCAGTCAACAGTATTCTCTATCTTCACAGTCTTCAAGCAAAGGCTTTGGTTGCCAATCTTCAGTCTACAATGGCTTTTCTTCAAGTCCTATCCTCCAAGCTGAGGGATCAATCACCAGAGTGGATTGGGTGCTAAGCAATTAGTTGACTACCAATGGTGGTAAACCAACTGCTACTAACACATAAGACATTTTCTCTCAAGAGTTCTATCCCTTAGACAATAGCACCAAGCCTTCCAAAGGAAGGGGGTGAGTGTCTCAGAGAGACTCTGTATCACAGAGAGGAATGGAGGCAGTCGAAACCTTCCATGTTTGAGAATCAAGCTTTCTAATCTAGAGCTCTGCCTAATTCCTAAACCCTAATCTCCTCAACAGCTGATGGCAACAATCCCCTCTCCAACTCTGGAATTTGGTCTTCAGTCTCTGGATCTCCAATGGCTTCATCATCATCATTCTTCAACTTCCCCAATCCCCAGACAAATCCCAACACCCAAACAAGCAAGCAATAATCCCCAGAGGGCACACCACACCATTCAATCAAATACAGACAGTATATTAATAGCAGTAGGGGATTCCTGAATTTTCTAAGGGGATCTGATAACTGCCCATAGCCCCTATAGTCCCATAGCTAAACTATTCAAACTCTAAACCCTAAGGGAAATGAATTAATTCTCCTAAGTTGTCACTTAAAACCCTAATTTGTTCATGTTGTTCACACCTAAACTAAACACCTAGAATTAACTCCTAAAAATATGAATTAAATGGTATCTACAAGTTGAATATCTAAACTAAACAACCTAAAAAGAATGGACAAAAAATATTAAAGCATTGGCTAGAACAAAAATCAACAAATTTATGCATGAAATGAAACTATTTAAAATGCTATTTATTTGGAAAATATGGCAAAAATATCAAATAAAAAATAAAATGCAATTTTTATTTTTTATAATTTTCTAGAATCTTTAAAGAAAATTATGCAAAAAGAATCATCAAAAATAATGATTTTTCAATTTTATGTGATTTTTATAAGATGCATAAAAAATGAAAGAAATCAAAAAGAATTAAAAAAGAAAAAAAATGGGGGGGGGGGAGAAAAGTAACTCGCTGCAGTTGTTATTCCAAGTGGGCTGGAAAAGTGGGGTGCGAACATCAATTATATTAGGCCCATACTCGCTCAGAAAATAAATGGAAAAATGCCAGAAAAAAGAAAAAAACACGGTGTAGCTAGTGTTGCACCCTAAAATTTGACCAACCGATTCTCCTATCTGACTCATGGTTTAAATTCATATTCACAGCTCAGATGTATGATTTTTGTGCACAAGCAGGGGATATCAGAGTTTACAGCTTGATTTTCATCTATCAGATATGGCAGATCCAGTCCAGATCACCAGGGTTTTATTTTCGGGAAATTGTGCGCTCCTCGGTGATTTTTCAGTGATTTTGAGGATATTCTGATGCCCGGGGATCTCTGTTCGATTCAATCTGGTCTCGTGCGCTCTTTTACGGGGGTCATGTGCGTTCATCTGCATTTTTTAGGGTTTAATAGGCTTTTGTGAATTTTTAACAGGCTTTACAGATTTTTCTAGAATTTAAATAGGGTTTTTGTATTTTTTAATGGTTTAATCCTCTTTTTAGAATTTTATAGAATATTTTAAATAGATTTTAATCATTTGTAGAATTTTTAATAGAATTTAAATAGCTTTTATCATTTTTAGAATATTAGTGAATTTTTCTTAGCATATTAAATAGAATGATAAAAATTAGGATTAATAGGTTTAATTGTTTTTTAGATAATATAGAAAATAATATAGTTTTCTTTTATTAATAATAGATTTTAATAGATTTTAAATAATGGTAGAATTTTAATGAGGAATTAGGATAATATAGAATTAATTAGATCTTAGTCTTTTTAGATTTAATTAGGTTAATATAGAATTAATTAGACTTTAATTGACTTTTTAGAGTTTAATTAGGTTTAATTGACTTTTTAGAGTTTAATTAGGTTTAATTGACTTTTTAGAGTTTAATTAGATCTTAATTGATTTTTAGGTTTAATTAGGATAATATGGAATTAATTAGAGCATTAATCATTTTTTAGAGTTGATTAGGAAATTAGTTTAATTAGGTATTAATTCTGTTTTAGGATTAGTCTTAAGTAGATAATTAGGTGTTAATTGTTTTGATTAGGTAATTAGAGTTATTTGTCTTTTATTCAGTTTTTTTACAGTTTTTCTTATTCATTTTCGAAATGGGCCCAGGGGGTGTTTTTGGTGAGGCCCAATTCTCATCAATTCTCAATCAGCAAGTCCAAAAAAGGAAAGTCCAGTTCGTCCAGCCTCTATCCAGATTTGTCCAGCTGGTTCTAGAAAGTTCTAACATTTTCAGTGGTATAAAAGTGACACGTGTTGCTCAGAAAGGGGGCCCACGCGTTTCGCCTTGAGAACGCCACCACAACTCAGAATTGCCCCAGACGCTCACACGTGTTTGCCAACTGTCCTCCACTCTCTCTCTCTCTGCGCATGCGCGCCACCTGTCCTCCCCACATCACTCACCGGAGATTCACCAGAACACCACCGGCGGCCATGCATCAGCCCTAACTGCACACCGCCGGCCACCGTCAACCAACTCCGGCCACCGTCATTTCCGCCGGAGATACCAAAAACCCAGAATCCATCCAATCCTCTCCTCTTTCTTCTCCGTTCTTCATCCACCACTCAAATCGCCAACAATCTTCATCCAATTTTTTCCAGACATTCATCAACCTTCAAGCAGATTCCCAGAAACCCTTCGTTCTTCATCAATTTTTTCCCAGAAACTCTTCGTTCTTCATCAATTTTTTTCCAGAAACTCTTCGTTCTTCATCAAATTTCCCAAAACAACTTCAATCTCCATCAATTTTCCAGAACAACTTCAATCTCCATCAATCCATCCAAACCTTCAACAAGCTTCATACACTTCTCCAGAAACGCTCATACATTCATCGTTCGAAACTTTCCAGAAATCATTCAAAGGTCTTCGTCGTTATTCAGGTTTTCCAGATCGTGAACGTCTCCAAAGCGCCTCAAGAATACTCATCCACTCAAGATTCTTAGAATCTCGTCAAGCTCTTCAGCAAGCGACGGATCCACCATCAGAAATCGTCTCCGCTCGAAGATCTTCAGCGAACGATCCACTTCTTCAAAGAACATCAACTAACATTCGTCGTTCCAGGTTTCTACAGCCTTCTTCCTTAAACTCCTCTATTTGCATGCGCGTGTTAGATTCTGTAGACTTAGAATCTCGAGGGCATTTAGCGCAAGAACTTCAATCTGACCATACTTGTGAAGCTAGGCCATGTTTAGTTGAGAGATTGAGGTGTTTGGGGTTTGTATGGAGTTGTTTCGTTTAGGGTTTGTTGGTTTGTTTGAGGATTCTGAGATGAGTTGCAGAGAGGAGATAGGATGAGGAAGATGATGAAACGGCGCTAGGTGTTTAGATGAACAGTACCAGAGGAATTAGGAGGAAGATGTTTTGATTAGGGTTCGTATTGGACTAGGGTTTAGACGTTGGGCTTAGGCCCAAACGTGTTTCTGAACGCACACCCTCCAATTGCTCGTCCCAACCCCCATGCGTGTGGAAACTGAATGAGTTGAGTTGGGCCTTAGGCCCTATTGCTTTCAACACCCCTCGTTTAAGCCCAGTAGTAGAAACAACTGAAGCAATTGCTAGCGCTGCACCCCCCTGCGCCCAGCTCAGCCTTTTTTTGTTTTTTCTGGATAATCAAACCTGGGCCTACGCCCTTTTGCTAGTTACACCCCCAGAATCAGGGCCCAGCTAGAAATAGCTCATAAACCATTGCTGATTGAACCCCCCATTGCATTTTCTTTATTTTGTTTTTTTTTATTTTATTTTCATGGATTGTAAATAATTCATAAATAAATGTAAATAATTGTTTTTTTAATAATTCTTGTTTCTACCATTTCATCATAAATGTTTAGAAAATTAAATAAAAATAAAAAATGCCATTTTATTTTTATTTCCCATTTTTTGCATGTTTTCCAATTAATTGATTTTGTTTAATATTTTCAATGCATGCATATCATTAGAAAATTAACAAAAAATAGTAGATTTAGTCAAATAATTCCGTTCTTTTTTCTGTAGACTCGTAATTCAGTGTAGAATTTTATAGCATAAAAACATTAGCTTAATCATGCATTTTCATTTTAATTGCATTTTGTCACTGTTATTGATGTTGAATAATTGGTCTGTGGATATGTCTGTGTTGCTGATTTTAATTCTTTCATCTGGTGTGGAATTTTGGTTTTGATTTTTCAGTATGTTATCCTAGAGCCATATAGGTCTCCCATTAGATTTTTGATAGATTTTTGTAGGGTGTCCTGATGTGATTTGCCTGAGCCTGAAGATAGGAGAAGTCTGGGTGACTTCTGACTTTGAAGTTCAACTATGGTTGAACTTCAGAGATAGTCTCTTGTGGTTTGTTGGCCTGTAGGTTCTTCTTGAAGGTGGGAGCTGATTGAAGTCCTGTTGGAGCTTGCTAAGTTGCAGTGGATTGAGGCTTAGTCTAGGAGCTTGTTGTCTGTTTGTGAGGTTCGAGATCCTGAAGTTTGAAGGGAGTTTATGGTACTTTCCTGAGGAAGGCACTATGAATGACTTTCATTCTTTCTTCTCACCTCCTTCTTAAGTATCCAATGATGTCGGAGCCGACTTGTGAGTTTAATTTCTCCTGAGGAGGAATGTAAACTGATCACCTGTCGTTGAGCCACATGGGATACGATTCCTAAGTGGAAGTCCCCTAGTACTTTCCTGAGGAAAGTCCTATGAGTCTATTCACTTAGTTCCATTAGTTTGTCTAGGATTTCTCAAGTATCCAGTGATGTTGGAGCCAACTTGTGAGTTTAATTTCTCCTGAGGAGGAATGTAAACTGATCACAGTTGTTGAGCCACGTAGGGTACAATTCCTAAGTGTCAGCCTCCTAGTACTTTCCTGAGGAAGGTCCTATGAGTCTGTTCACTTAGTTCCCTTAGTGCATATAGGTTTTCTCAAGTATCCCGTGATGCCGGAGCCTCCATGTGAGTTTAATTTCTCCTGAGGAGGAATGTAAACTGATCACAGTTGTTGAGCCGTATAGGATATGACTCCTGAGTAGTAACCTCCTGGTACTTTCCTGAGGAAAGCACTACGGGCTTGTCTGCTTAGCTTCCTTTCTCTGGTAAGCTTGTTCTGAAGCTTGGAGACTGGGATTGATTCCTCTTGCTTAGGGTTTTGATTAGAGTTTTTGCTTAGATCTTTGCTTAAGGTTTTGTATAGAGTTTTGTTTGGAGATAGATTAAGAGTTGTTTCAGGTTTGTTAGGGGCCTTGCCCAGGAGTAGCTTCTTGTTTTGTGGATAGGGGCCCTGTTCAGGGTTAGTCTCTTTATATTGTTTGACTTGTGTGATGTTATGTTGCATTAGACTTAGGTGTTCATCTAGATAGTTCTGAATAGGTGCATCTTAGAAGTAGACTTTGTGTGCATGAGAAGTTGAGGTGGTCCTCCTTCTGCTTGTTTGTTATTGCATGGCTTTGCTTGTTGGTATTTGGTAGAGCTGAGCTCCCTTGCCTTTGTGGTTTGCGGCCTTGGCGCCTTGTTTGTTTAGTTGCTGCATTCATGCATATTTTCGGTATTTCTTTACTCTGCAGTCTCTTGTTTGTAGTTTAGTCCTGTTGCCATGATCCCTTAGGAGCTCTGACTTCTCCGATGCGGAGTTGTTATGATAGACATTAGGATGGTCAACCAGGTGTGATAGCAGTAGGTAGATTCCCCTGTTTCTCAGCTATAGTTCTAGTGTTTCCCTTTCCTTTCTGTAGGAGCTTTTGAGTAGCTTGACCCGTAGTTAGCTGAACTACAGCTGCTCTGATTCTTCGTTCCAGACGAAGATATGTAGGCATAGGATGCGATATCCTAGCGAGCACACTAACGACTAACCTTTAGTTCTCTCGCGGCTGTGCGATCGAGACTCTCCCGCTGACGACTGATTGTTATCCCTTTCTCCTGCCTGAGCGCATTTGAGACCAGATCGTATTTGTAGGTTCCCGAGCCTTTAGGACCAGTTTGTTTTCTCACTGCTGTGTGAGAGCCCCTGTTTACCCGTAGTTAGCCGAACTACGTTTGCTCTGATCTTTCATTTCAGATGAAAGTACGTAGGCACAGGACGCGATGTCCTGGCGAGCAACCTTTCCCCCGTTTAGACGTAGGAAGTCGAACTACGTTGACTCTGACTTTCCCATTGCACGAGGGAATACGTAGGCCCAGAACACCGTATGTTCTGTCGAGTCCTGTCCTTTTATTTTCTTTTCAGACCAGCCATTAGCGTAGATAGATAACACACCCTTTTACCTATAAACACCAAGCGTGGATCCCATCGAGTACGATGGACGTGAGGGGTGCTAATACCTTCCCCTTGCGTAACCGACTCCCGAATCCAGGTTTTGGTTGCGATGACCATACCTTTTCCCGTCTTTGCGAGGTTTACTTCGAGCGTTTCCTTTCCCGCTCTGAGGGATAAATAACGCACGGTGGCGACTCTCCTGTCAAGCCGGCGCCGATTTTCGCAAGTAGCGACAGCTGGCGACTCTGCTGGGGACTTTATAGCATCTAGGGACTTTTCCCATCCCTTATGCTGGGACCGTTTCCCATCCCCTACGCGAGTCAATCCTAGCGCTTGGGTGTTTATTTGTTGGGTGTTGTGCATATTGTGTTTTACTTTTCTGCACTTTACTTTTCTGTACCTTTACCTTTCCGCATTTATTTTCCCGCATTATATTATTATGATTATTGCTGTGGGCAAAGGGAGGTTACTGTGAGTGAAAAGCCGGACCTGGGCTTGAGTACACACCTAGATATAGTTGCGGAGAAGTAGTAGACGAACCTGTCTGCTGAGCAGGCACAGTTCCCTACGAAAATCTGCGCTCAGACGAGATTCTTGCAGAGGTGCTCCTTTCCGGTCCTGAGGATCTGAGGGGAGTCCAGACGTAAGGATTGTCGACTCTGGGGACCGATCATTTGGAAGTCAGCTAAGTGAGGCCTCTTCATGATTTGATGATGCCACTCCTTCTGGGAATCGTATCATCATTCATGAAAGTCTGTGACGCTGATGACCGCATAGGATGCCGTACCTTTGTCCGTGGATTAGGTCTATCCTACCTGTGAGAGGGATCGGGTTATTGCAGGAAAACTGGCCTTCAGAAACCATGATTCAGTATCTTTATCAGATGGTGTTCTTGATTCATCTCCAGGTGTTGTCTGGGTCAGATGGGTTTCTTATCTGAGGTTGAGGCTATTATCAGATGGTATTCTCGTCAGATACAGAGGTTCAGATGGTTTTCTTACCAGGGGATTGATATTTTGAGTATCAGATGATAGTTAGTGGCATGAGGTTCTGATGACCGTGTTGGTTTTCTGTTCTTGATCACAGAGATATTCCTCTTCAGGCTACAGCATAGCCCCTGTGTTCGCAGATTGCATTATTTATCATATTGCATCATTGCATTACCATCTGCATTCAACTAACGTGTGTGTATTGCAGGTACATATTTTCCCTTCCAGTTCTGGTGTTTGTTCCTAGCAAGACATGGAAAACCTGAAGAGAGTATTGCCCTATAAGTTTCCGTCGCCGAATATCAGTCTATTATTAGAGTTGATTGCTATTGCTAAGAAGAGGGGAATGGGTGACTTCAGAAAGAGATATGGGAGGATTCTGACCTACGTTTATCAGCCATCTGCCTACGAGACCAGCGGCATCTATACTCTGTTACAGTTCTACGACGCGGAGCTCAGGTGTTTTGTATTTCCCGACTTTGTTTTGGCTCCTACCCAGGAGGAGTACTCTGCACTTCTGGATATACCGATCCGTGAGCAGATGCCTTTTTATCGTACGGACGCTGAGCCCAAGCTGGCTGAGCTTTCTGCCATCCTGTGCTTGAAAGAGTCTGAGCTGTCTGGGAAGATGATCAGAAGAGGAGACGTATGGGGGTTTCCATTAGATGTCTTAGTGGAGAAGGCTCGAGAGTATGCCCAGAAGGGTAGCTGGGATGTTTTTGACGTCATCCTTGCTGTATGTGTGTATGGCATCGTGTTGTTCCCGAACATTCCTGATTTTGTTGATTCAGATGCCTTCTATATTTTGGCTGCGGGAAACCCAGTTCCTACTTTGCTGGGAGATATCCACCATTCAACTCATTATCAGAATGAAAAGCGACGAGGAAGGAATGTGTCTTGTTGTGTCCCTCTCTTATGCAGGTGGTTCACCAGTCATTTGCCTAAGTCAGGCCCGTTTGTCACCTCTATCAATTCTCTAGGATGGCCCGAGCGCTTAATGGGATTGACTGCTGAGAACATGGTATGGGTCATTAAAGAGGTATTTGGAGCTGAAGTCATACTCAAAGGCGAAGGATTCCCGAATGTTCCGTTAATAGGAAGGAAAGGTTGTGTCAACTATAACCCTTCCTTATTGATCAAGCAATTTGGGTACATACCTCAAGGAGCGCCAAAGCCCGAGGAGATACAGGAATCTCTGTATCTCACCGGGGCAATAGGGAAAGAAATGCTGACCAAACTTGAGAAAGCCTGGAAAAACTTGCACAAGAGAGGGAAGCTTTCAGGTAGCAGAGGGGATACTCGAGGTCCTAGCCCATATGTAGAATGGATTCGTGAGCGAGCTGTGAAGTTCCTTATGCCGTATCCAGCAGTTCAGCCATTGCATCCTCCTCCGGTAGAGGAGCCTACCACTGTGGACATGCAGGTTTACAAGCAGCTGATGGCGGAGAAAGAAGAGCTAGCAAGGGTTAAAGAGGCTTTAGAGCAGGAGAATGCCCAGCTTCGGCACGAAAAGATTGAAACAGGATATATTTCTAAGCAACAGGATGAAACTCTGAAACATCTGAAGACTACGCTATTGGAATTGAATGAAACCAAGAAGCGTCTAGAGTTAGATGTAGACTCAGTTAGTAGTGTGTTGGCCACCAAGAAGCAAGAGCTGGAAAGGGCCTACACAAAGCTAGCCAAGTTCAGAGAACACTGGGATCTCACTATGACCAAGCGCAAGGAGCGAGAAGAAGAGCTGAAGACACAGATTGCTCAGTTAGAAGAACAGGTCAAAGTGAAGAACGAAGAGCTTGAAGAAGAAGCCTGTCGCCGATACGAAGCCGAGCGCAAGTTGACAGATGCCATGAAGAATTTGGAAGATTTCCAGCATAGAGCAGATGCCAAGAGACCCAAACCCGGGGGTGGTGCCAATGATAAGGCTTGGGAAGACTTTGTCAGAGACATCCAGGGGACGGTCAGGAAGAGGGATCGACTGATAGAAGGTTTGATTTATCAACCGGATCATGCAGAGACAAAGAAGATGGTCGAGGACTTCCGCAACCGTACCCGTATTTGATTTCTCTCTTGTATTCTGTATGTTGAGATCACCACCAGGCATGTTGGCTGGGATCCTCTTTGTCATATCAGCTGTATGGAGCATAGTTATGTAACTTCTTGACAAGACAGTTATTCTAATCAATATATGAGGGTTTTTCCAAATATTGTCTTTATGGTTTATCTCGTCTTGCTACCACTGACACTGGAATTGGAGGGAAAATATCTCCAATGCACACATGCACGTTAGCATTTTTGTATTTCTGTTTGCATAAATCATACTGCATAGCATTTCTCTAGCAGGTCAGAGCACTTATCCAGCCTTTGTTTTCACCAGAAAGTGATTCTCGGGGAATTGTTTGAGGCAAGAGTGAAGACGACCAAGGGGCTGAAATAGAGTTGAGCAGAATCAAGCAGCACAATCGGTTACAGGTAATTGGCAACTATGTCTGAAGGCAATTTCCAGGCTCCTAACACTCTGACAAGGTTTACTATGGCGTCCAACCATCAGTATGATTCTATGGAAGGCTTCCCGCAAGCGAACAATCTTACTGCAGACCAAGTTGTGCAGCCTACTGTTGAGAACAGAGATTGGCATGAGCAGTTTCTTGCCCGAAATGAACGCTATCCTCCTGTTAACAATCAATGTGTTGCTTTCCCTGCGATGAATTACCGGAGAGATATTCCAATGACCGGGTTAGTAGACCCAAGAGCTCTTGACGAGGGTAGAAGACTCCGAGTGTTGGAAGAGCAAATGAAAGCCTTAGAAGCGAAAGATGCCGTTAACCTGGATGCTGTAGCCATGTGCTTGGTCCCTGACCTCGTGTTGCCGTACAAGTTCAAAGTGCCGGAACTTGAAAAATACACAGGAGATAGCTGTCCGAAGTTGCATTTGATGATGTTCTGTCGAAGGATGACTTCGTTTGTGCGAAATGACAAACTGATGATCCATTGCTTTCAGTATAGCCTGACTGGGGCATCCCTGAGATGGTATGTGCAATTGGAGAGTAATCAGATTCGATCGTGGGTGGATTTGGCCAGAGCTTTCATGAAGCAGTATGATTACAACTTGGATTTGACTCCTAGTCTCGTAGATCTGCAAGAATTGTCTCAGGCGAAGAATGAATCATTCAGAGCGTATTTGCGAAGGTGGAAAGAATTGTCCGCTAGTGTTCAACCGCCGCTTCCGGAAAGAGAACTGGTTGACATCTTCTTGGGTACTCTGAAAGGCCATTATTTTGACAAATTGTTCGGTTGCACTAACTTTGTGGGCCTGATGAGGCTGGGAGAGATTGTTGAGAGAGGACTCAGGAGTGGAAAGTTTCGAGGTGTTCCTTACGTCCCAGTTAATAAGATTGAGTCAGTTGTCAGTTCTCAAGAAGAGTGGGAAGGGGATGATGCCACCTCAGAATCTCTGGCATCTCAGGATCAGTTTTCAGACACTTCAAGTCAACGATCATCTTACCGCCGATCGCGTCAGCATGCTCCACGAAGGCCAAGGAAGCCTGAAAGGCAGTTTACTCAGCTACCGGTGTCGTACAGTCAGTTGTTGCCAGATCTGGTCAGAAGTGGATTGATAGTGCCGAAAGAGACTAAGCCGGTGATTCCACCGTATCCTCCAGATTTTGATGCCAGCGCCCGCTGTGAGTACCATGTTGGGACACAAGGGCATTCAACGAATGATTGTAAGGTGCTTAGAAGTCAGATTCAGGATCTGTTAGACTCTAGCCGTATTTGCATCACTCCTCAGGGTTTTGTTCAGATTAATGATTTTCCATCCTCCAGTTGTGCGGGTTCGTCAGTTAATATCATGGAAGACTCCGCAGGAAGTGTGGGCTCTGAAGATTGTCAATCAGAGAGTTCAGTTGAATATGGGGGAAATTTCTAGAGGTTTCTGTGCCGGGGGTCGCATCTGTTTTCTCTGCTTAACCCGTTTAGCTTTTGTGCATCAGTATTTGTCGACCACCACCAGGATTGTTGGCTGGGGTCGTTATATTCATACTCGTTTGTGCTTACCTGCTGATTTTGTTGGTTGTACATATGTGGGAGATGTTTGTCTGTGTGCTTATAGCTTGAGTTTCTCCTTATCTCGTTGTGAATATGTGTTTGCTTTCTGCGTCGCATTATCATTTAGCAGGTATATCAGAACCGTGGGCCTTATTTCCTCATCATCCAGTTTGTTGCAGGAACTCCTTCAGAGATATGGAACAGAATCAGTGTGAATTGATCGAAGTCCGAAGCCAGCTGGGGCAGATGATGAGAGACATGCAAGAGATGCGCCTAGAGCAGAAGATTCTCAAGGAGGAGAACAGTCAGCTGAAGGCCCAAATGAGCTTGATCATGGAGGTAGTCAAGAATGTGCTTAGGAAAGAGGACGATCAGCTATTCGAAGCCGCAATGAAGAAGCTCGCGCCACCTGTGCATGTGGAACTTGAGCAGCAGCAACAGAAGATACATCCGGCTCAACAGAGGATCCAGGAAGGGAAGCCAAAGAGAATATTTGAGGCACCACCTATGACCTATGCTGAGCTCTTGCAGATCTTATTGAGGTTTAATCTGGTTGAGAAGAGAGCGTTGACACCACCAACGAGAGCGTTTCCTCAAGGGTACGATGCCAGTAAGCAATGTGAGTTTCATTCCGGGGCATCCGGACATGACGTCGAGGGTTGTCATGCTTTCAAGCACAATGTTCAAGACCTGATTGACTCGCACGATATTGAATTCACGCCGAGCGGCGTAGCTGTGCATATTGCTCCTGTCTCAGTCGATGCTGAGATGACAGATGTTTCTAAAGCTGCAGTGGGTCAGAAGCGTATCCTGGACTCCATGGTGTCAGAATCTCCAGGCCCACAACTGTTGCCTATTCCTGGGGCAGATCTGAGAAAGAAAATGGCTAAGCATAAGGAGAGCATTAATCAATACATTGAAGATCAAGAAACCGATGTTGCATTTGGTACGAAGGGTGCTCAAGGGTCAACCCGATACCGGCAGCAGCAGCCTCAGCAACAGAATAATCGGGGGTATAAAAGAGGTCAGAATCAAGGTCCTTTGGCAAGCCGTCATTTGGAGACTCCTCCTATACCGTACGCACAGCTTCTGCAGACGTTGCTTCAGCTCCAATTGGTTCATAAAAGGACATTGGCTCCCTTAACGGGACCACCACCACCGGGGTATGATGCTAACGCTACTTGTGAGTTCCATACCGGGGCACCAGGCCATACGGTTGAGAACTGTAAAGCATTTAAGCACAAAGTGCAGGATCTGCTTGATAGTGCAGCAATCAGCTTCGGGCCGGGAGGTCCCCAAATCATCTGAATGAAGGAGAAAGAGCTCTATAATTTGGCTGGGTCGTGGAAAGCAGATCAGGACAGCATCAAATTGCCTCTAATAAAGATAGCTGGTTCAGCAGCAGGGCAGATGCAAAAACCCGGTTCTCGGAAGCTAGCATATTTTCTTTGTTTTAGCTTGTCATTTCTTTACATTTGTAGTTGCTTTCCTGTTTGAATTTGTAATCTTGCTTGTAAAACTTGTTGTTTTCATTTCAATTGATGATAATGAAATAAATATGCATGGTTTTGATTAAATCCATTCGTGTTCACTAACTGTTTTGCAAATATCCAACACTTGTTTAAGAAGAATTTGGGGAGGATGACGAAAATGACCGACATGCAACTACCGATAATGTATGCTTTTGAAATAAACCTGCTGATGATGTACAGGCATTGTTTCAAATCCCTAAACACCGGAGTTATAAGGAAGATAATCCCTTGTCAACCCCTTTGAGCCTTGTAGTAGGAGTTTCTTTCTGTGAACGAAAAACCCTCAATCTTAACCTGGGGCAGGGTAGGTGTTAGCTAATTCGACCGAGCGTCCAAATTGCAAAAGGAGTGTCCGTTCGAGGATCAATCACACCCCTGGAGGTCGTGCCTAAAAGACCACAATGGTTCAATCAAGAGTGGGACAGCCACATCACCTCCCCAAAGAGTCAAACAACCAGTGTCACACGACTTGTTCGAAAGAAAAACGAAAAAGAAATCAAAAGCCCGCTAAGTCAAGAAAACTTCAAAACAAATGACTTAGGCAAAAATGAGGGCATCCCGCTGGACTTAACAAAATCAAAAGAAACTCAAAAGGAGTCAGTCCAGGCAAAAGTTAGGGATATGAAAAGAAAAAGATGAAAAGGATTCAAAGAAAAATCCTCGATGGAAATACGAGTCGTGTGACCACAAATGTCAAAGACGAAAGAGTGAGTGGCTGTCACTCCAAAATCCAAAAGTTTCTCGAGCTATCACTCCTATCTTTCAACCTCTGAGAGGTGAGCGCTAAGGTCAAATTAGCTGAACGTAGGATGGGAGAACATCAAGGAGAATGGGTGGGTTAAAATAAACTTTGAGCCTTTATCCTTTCCTTCAAAACCGTGAACCTGACCACATTACAACCTTCAAAAGTCCTAATTGAAGCAGGTCGTTTCGAAAGCATACTCCGGTAAAGGTCGCGTCGATTCTGACTCTTAAAAGGTTCCTCTTCCCACGTTGGTACTAATGTTGGTAAATGTTTTATGCATTATATGCCATAAACTGTTTTTCCTTTTCCCAGTGAACAGATTGGATGTCAAAGCTGTCATATGTGTTGCATTAATACATCTTTTATGCATAACAACTTGTTTTACTTGTGAGTAAGCGCTTGACAGCAGAAAAGCTTCCTACAGTGGAAAGTATGGTCAAGATAGAATGCAGAACGCCCGAATGTTCCGAGAGCAGGGGCAAGTTTTATTGTGATCCCCAGTCAGGTCAGCTTTTCGAAGTCAGTTATTCTGGGGCAATCAGGTTGAGATTCGGTAAATACGGCGTAGTCAGGAAGTACTACTCTGAATCAGATAATCGGGGCAAGGTCATTGCAGTCAGGGGCAGACCATCTTAAGCGCGCAAAGGTTGCGCAAGAAGCAGGTAAGGTGAAGTATCTCTTGGAAGTTCAGAACACTGAGGCATATCATATCAGACCATCAGGGCTCAGATTTGCAGATTTCCTTTCAAGGACTATCCCCACAGACGTCCTATAAGCTGGGGCATATCAGAAGCAAAAGGATTGTTGTTCTCCGTACCTACAGAGTCATTCGGAGTTATTCGAGCAGATGCAGTCGAGTTTCGAGAGCGAGATGAATGCGGGAAGTTGTGTCACTGTCCCTTGACTCTTCACTGAAAGGCTGCATATTCGGGAAGAATGTTTTCCAGCGTCAGTTGTACCTGACCCAACAAGATAGCTTAAGAGCTCAAACCCATGTTTGCGATTACTGTGAAGCCCATCCGTGTTGGCACATTAATTTCCAGATCAGAGCTTCATCAGCGCGCAGGAGGACTCCCTCCAGCAAAGACCAATTTGTCATTGGTATGGGTAAGTTATTCCCAGAGGAGTCCAATCATATTCAGCACATCTGCTATTCCACAGCGGAGTTATATTCCCCAGCAGGGTATTACTTCGTTGATGATGTTCGGTTAAGTCCTCAATATCCCCAGCGGAGTTGATTTCACTCTCCCAGCATTTATTTTGCTAGGACGATTCAGTGATATCCGGGTTATCTCCAGCAGAGTTGGCCTCGCCTTCAACATTTATTTTGCTGAAGTGGTTTTCTGTACCCGGCCCTCTCCGGCAGCTCGAGCCTGCTAGCATATTGCATGCATTATCATATTGGCATCATACTTGCATATCACTGTCAAAATGCGTAGCATTTCCATCCAGAATGGAGCATTACGCCATAAAAAGATTAAAGCATATGCATGTGCATACGAGGCATAAGTCAGATTTTCTATCAGCCTCATATGGCGTGTGAATTACTCTGTGATCAGTTCAGGGGCATTTATCCAGCAACAGTATTCAGACAGTTCAGCGGATTATTTGTATCTCAGATCATACAATAGTTGTGCTTTGATCAGTCAGTCATCTGATGTTGACAAGCTTTTCTTCCCGTCAGTTCATATTGACGATGTGTTCCTTCGATAAGTGGATTTCTCCGTCTATCATTAGACGTCCTGAGTACGAATGTGGTTTTCTTCCCGTCTATCCATAGACGATGTGAAGTTGCGGGTGATCACAGTAAGGTCAAGAAGGGGTATTTCCCCAGGATGTGCTTTCCTTACCGTCTATCAGTAGACGATGTGAAGTTTTGGATTTTCAATAAGGTTCAAAATAGAGCTTTTCTAGCAAGTGGCTTTCCTTTCCGTCTGTCAGCAGACGATGTGAAGTTTCGAGCTACTGTTCAGCGGGTTTCTTATTGCCAGATCATACATATGGTGAGGTGTTTCCCCAGCGAGTCTTCTCCGGCTATCCTTGATTGTTGAGGGGTTTCAAAATGATTTTGGATATTGGTTTTCTTTCTGGTTATTGGATGAGATGACGTTCAAGGGGGTACTTTTCTGACCATCAATCCTTATTGATGTCGAGGCTCTTCGAAGAATGTTCAGTTTTCGTGATTGTCGATTCTTATTGACGACATGGTTCCTTAAAAGGTGGCTTTCTTCCCGTCAGTCCATACTGATGATGTGGCCCATTTAAGGATATTGATCTTTCCATCAATTCCCGTAAACAGAAGAATTCTGAAATTCAAAAGAGAGTGTTGAATTGCGTTATGGTGACTTTCCGTCTATCCTTAGACGAGGTGAATTTGGAGAGTATTTCTTCCCGTCTATCCTTAGACGATGTGTGTATGGAGATTAAGAATTTCTTTCCGTCTATCTTTAGACGATGTGGGTATGGAGATTAAGAATTTGATCCCGTCTACCCTTAGACGATGCAAGTATGGAGATTAAGAATTTCTGCCCGTCTACCCTTAGACGATGTGGATATTGATTTGTTCATCAATCAGGATGTTTCCGTCTACTCTTAGACGATGTGAATATGGAGAATTATTTGATTCCGTCTACCCTTAGACGATGAGAATATTGATTTGTTCATCAATCAGGATGATGCCGTCTATCATTAGACGATGTGTGTATGGAGATTAAGAATTTGATCCCGTCTATCATTAGACGATGCAAGTTCGAAGAATTTCTTCCCGTCTACCCTTAGACGACGTGGATATTGATTTGTTCATCAATCAGGATGATCCCGTCTATCCTTAGACGATGTGAATTTGGAGATTAATGTCAGCTTTCCGTCTATCCTTAGACGAGGTGAGTATTCAATCAGGGTGTCTTCCCGTCCATCTTTGGGCGACGTGAGTATATTTCTCTTCCTGCCTATCAGTAGGCAATGTGAAAAGAATCAGGTATTTTGTTGCAACCATCGGGGTTTGTTATATGGGGTATCACAAGCAACGGGTATTCAAATCAGGAGTTCTTTATCAGATGGTTGATCAGTTTGGTGCCGCAAGGACTGGACTCGGTTTTCTGGACTTTATTCCCCAAGCAGTTTACAGTATATGCTCGCGGTTGGCAAATTTTCGGGTTTTATTTGTATTCAACCGTCTCGTACCTCTGAATGTTTGAAGGCTAAGCGCTCTTCAAACCCTTCAGGTCCAAGTCGCTTGAATAGGGGCAGCTGTTGCACCCTAAAATTTGACCAACCGATTCTCCTATCTGACTCATGGTTTAAATTCATATTCACAGCTCAGATGTATGATTTTTGTGCACAAGCAGGGGATATCAGAGTTTACAGCTTGATTTTCATCTATCAGATATGGCAGATCCAGTCCAGATCACCAGGGTTTTATTTTCGGGAAATTGTGCGCTCCTCGGTGATTTTTCAGTGATTTTGAGGATATTCTGATGCCCGGGGATCTCTGTTCGATTCAATCTGGTCTCGTGCGCTCTTTTACGGGGGTCATGTGCATTCATCTGCATTTTTTAGGGTTTAATAGGCTTTTGTGAATTTTTAACAGGCTTTACAGATTTTTCTAGAATTTAAATAGGGTTTTTGTATTTTTTAATGGTTTAATCCTCTTTTTAGAATTTTATAGAATATTTTAAATAGATTTTAATCATTTGTAGAATTTTTAATAGAATTTAAATAGCTTTTATCATTTTTAGAATATTAGTGAATTTTTCTTAGCATATTAAATAGAATGATAAAAATTAGGATTAATAGGTTTAATTGTTTTTTAGATAATATAGAAAATAATATAGTTTTCTTTTATTAATAATAGATTTTAATAGATTTTAAATAATGGTAGAATTTTAATGAGGAATTAGGATAATATAGAATTAATTAGATCTTAGTCTTTTTAGATTTAATTAGGTTAATATAGAATTAATTAGACTTTAATTGACTTTTTAGAGTTTAATTAGGTTTAATTGACTTTTTAGAGTTTAATTAGGTTTAATTGACTTTTTAGAGTTTAATTAGATCTTAATTGATTTTTAGGTTTAATTAGGATAATATGGAATTAATTAGAGCATTAATCATTTTTTAGAGTTGATTAGGAAATTAGTTTAATTAGGTATTAATTCTGTTTTAGGATTAGTCTTAAGTAGATAATTAGGTGTTAATTGTTTTGATTAGGTAATTAGAGTTATTTGTCTTTTATTCAGTTTTTTTACAGTTTTTCTTATTCATTTTCGAAATGGGCCCAGGGGGTGTTTTTGGTGAGGCCCAATTCTCATCAATTCTCAATCAGCAAGTCCAAAAAAGGAAAGTCCAGTTCGTCCAGCCTCTATCCAGATTTGTCCAGCTGGTTCTAGAAAGTTCTAACATTTTCAGTGGTATAAAAGTGACACGTGTTGCTCAGAAAGGGGGCCCACGCGTTTCGCCTTGAGAACGCCACCACAACTCAGAATTGCCCCAGACGCTCACACGTGTTTGCCAACTGTCCTCCACTCTCTCTCTCTCTGCGCATGCGCGCCACCTGTCCTCCCCACATCACTCACCGGAGATTCACCAGAACACCACCGGCGGCCATGCATCAGCCCTAACTGCACACCGCCGGCCACCGTCAACCAACTCCGGCCACCGTCATTTCCGCCGGAGATACCAAAAACCCAGAATCCATCCAATCCTCTCCTCTTTCTTCTCCGTTCTTCATCCACCACTCAAATCGCCAACAATCTTCATCCAATTTTTTCCAGACATTCATCAACCTTCAAGCAGATTCCCAGAAACCCTTCGTTCTTCATCAATTTTTTCCCAGAAACTCTTCGTTCTTCATCAATTTTTTTCCAGAAACTCTTCGTTCTTCATCAAATTTCCCAGAACAACTTCAATCTCCATCAATTTTCCAGAACAACTTCAATCTCCATCAATCCATCCAAACCTTCAACAAGCTTCATACACTTCTCCAGAAACGCTCATACATTCATCGTTCGAAACTTTCCAGAAATCATTCAAAGGTCTTCGTCGTTATTCAGGTTTTCCAGATCGTGAACGTCTCCAAAGCGCCTCAAGAATACTCATCCACTCAAGATTCTTAGAATCTCGTGAAGCTCTTCAGCAAGCGACGGATCCACCATCAGAAATCGTCTCCGCTCGAAGATCTTCAGCGAACGATCCACTTCTTCAAAGAACATCAACTAACATTCGTCGTTCCAGGTTTCTACAGCCTTCTTCCTTAAACTCCTCTATTTGCATGCGCGTGTTAGATTCTGTAGACTTAGAATCTCGAGGGCATTTAGCGCAAGAACTTCAATCTGACCATACTTGTGAAGCTAGGCCATGTTTAGTTGAGAGATTGAGGTGTTTGGGGTTTGTATGGAGTTGTTTCGTTTAGGGTTTGTTGGTTTGTTTGAGGATTCTGAGATGAGTTGCAGAGAGGAGATAGGATGAGGAAGATGATGAAACGGCGCTAGGTGTTTAGATGAACAGTACCAGAGGAATTAGGAGGAAGATGTTTTGATTAGGGTTCGTATTGGACTAGGGTTTAGACGTTGGGCTTAGGCCCAAACGTGTTTCTGAACGCACACCCTCCAATTGCTCGTCCCAACCCCCATGCGTGTGGAAACTGAATGAGTTGAGTTGGGCCTTAGGCCCTATTGCTTTCAACACCCCTCGTTTAAGCCCAGTAGTAGAAACAACTGAAGCAATTGCTAGCGCTGCACCCCCCTGCGCCCAGCTCAGCCTTTTTTTGTTTTTTCTGGATAATCAAACCTGGGCCTACGCCCTTTTGCTAGTTACACCCCCAGAATCAGGGCCCAGCTAGAAATAGCTCATAAACCATTGCTGATTGAACCCCCCATTGCATTTTCTTTATTTTGTTTTTTTTTATTTTATTTTCATGGATTGTAAATAATTCATAAATAAATGTAAATAATTGTTTTTTTAATAATTCTTGTTTCTACCATTTCATCATAAATGTTTAGAAAATTAAATAAAAATAAAAAATGCCATTTTATTTTTATTTCCCATTTTTTGCATGTTTTCCAATTAATTGATTTTGTTTAATATTTTCAATGCATGCATATCATTAGAAAATTAACAAAAAATAGTAGATTTAGTCAAATAATTCCGTTCTTTTTTCTGTAGACTCGTAATTCAGTGTAGAATTTTATAGCATAAAAACATTAGCTTAATCATGCATTTTCATTTTAATTGCATTTTGTCACTGTTATTGATGTTGAATAATTGGTCTGTGGATATGTCTGTGTTGCTGATTTTAATTCTTTCATCTGGTGTGGAATTTTGGTTTTGATTTTTCAGTATGTTATCCTAGAGCCATATAGGTCTCCCATTAGATTTTTGATAGATTTTTGTAGGGTGTCCTGATGTGATTTGCCTGAGCCTGAAGATAGGAGAAGTCTGGGTGACTTCTGACTTTGAAGTTCAACTATGGTTGAACTTCAGAGATAGTCTCTTGTGGTTTGTTGGCCTGTAGGTTCTTCTTGAAGGTGGGAGCTGATTGAAGTCCTGTTGGAGCTTGCTAAGTTGCAGTGGATTGAGGCTTAGTCTAGGAGCTTGTTGTCTGTTTGTGAGGTTCGAGATCCTGAAGTTTGAAGGGAGTTTATGGTACTTTCCTGAGGAAGGCACTATGAATGACTTTCATTCTTTCTTCTCACCTCCTTCTTAAGTATCCAATGATGTCGGAGCCGACTTGTGAGTTTAATTTCTCCTGAGGAGGAATGTAAACTGATCACCTGTCGTTGAGCCACATGGGATACGATTCCTAAGTGGAAGTCCCCTAGTACTTTCCTGAGGAAAGTCCTATGAGTCTATTCACTTAGTTCCATTAGTTTGTCTAGGATTTCTCAAGTATCCAGTGATGTTGGAGCCAACTTGTGAGTTTAATTTCTCCTGAGGAGGAATGTAAACTGATCACAGTTGTTGAGCCACGTAGGGTACAATTCCTAAGTGTCAGCCTCCTAGTACTTTCCTGAGGAAGGTCCTATGAGTCTGTTCACTTAGTTCCCTTAGTGCATATAGGTTTTCTCAAGTATCCCGTGATGCCGGAGCCTCCATGTGAGTTTAATTTCTCCTGAGGAGGAATGTAAACTGATCACAGTTGTTGAGCCGCATAGGATATGACTCCTGAGTAGTAACCTCCTGGTACTTTCCTGAGGAAAGCACTACGGGCTTGTCTGCTTAGCTTCCTTTCTCTGGTAAGCTTGTTCTGAAGCTTGGAGACTGGGATTGATTCCTCTTGCTTAGGGTTTTGATTAGAGTTTTTGCTTAGATCTTTGCTTAAGGTTTTGTATAGAGTTTTGTTTGGAGATAGATTAAGAGTTGTTTCAGGTTTGTTAGGGGCCTTGCCCAGGAGTAGCTTCTTGTTTTGTGGATAGGGGCCCTGTTCAGGGTTAGTCTCTTTATATTGTTTGACTTGTGTGATGTTATGTTGCATTAGACTTAGGTGTTCATCTAGATAGTTCTGAATAGGTGCATCTTAGAAGTAGACTTTGTGTGCATGAGAAGTTGAGGTGGTCCTCCTTCTGCTTGTTTGTTATTGCATGGCTTTGCTTGTTGGTATTTGGTAGAGCTGAGCTCCCTTGCCTTTGTGGTTTGCGGCCTTGGCGCCTTGTTTGTTTAGTTGCTGCATTCATGCATATTTTCGGTATTTCTTTACTCTGCAGTCTCTTGTTTGTAGTTTAGTCCTGTTGCCATGATCCCTTAGGAGCTCTGACTTCTCCGATGCGGAGTTGTTATGATAGACATTAGGATGGTCAACCAGGTGTGATAGCAGTAGGTAGATTCCCCTGTTTCTCAGCTATAGTTCTAGTGTTTCCCTTTCCTTTCTGTAGGAGCTTTTGAGTAGCTTGACCCGTAGTTAGCTGAACTACAGCTGCTCTGATTCTTCGTTCCAGACGAAGATATGTAGGCATAGGATGCGATATCCTAGCGAGCACACTAACGACTAACCTTTAGTTCTCTCGCGGCTGTGCGATCGAGACTCTCCCGCTGACGACTGATTGTTATCCCTTTCTCCTGCCTGAGCGCATTTGAGACCAGATCGTATTTGTAGGTTCCCGAGCCTTTAGGACCAGTTTGTTTTCTCACTGCTGTGTGAGAGCCCCTGTTTACCCGTAGTTAGCCGAACTACGTTTGCTCTGATCTTTCATTTCAGATGAAAGTACGTAGGCACAGGACGCGATGTCCTGGCGAGCAACCTTTCCCCCGTTTAGACGTAGGAAGTCGAACTACGTTGACTCTGACTTTCCCATTGCACGAGGGAATACGTAGGCCCAGAACACCGTATGTTCTGTCGAGTCCTGTCCTTTTATTTTCTTTTCAGACCAGCCATTAGCGTAGATAGATAACACACCCTTTTACCTATAAACACCAAGCGTGGATCCCATCGAGTACGATGGACGTGAGGGGTGCTAATACCTTCCCCTTGCGTAACCGACTCCCGAATCCAGGTTTTGGTTGCGATGACCATACCTTTTCCCGTCTTTGCGAGGTTTACTTCGAGCGTTTCCTTTCCCGCTCTGAGGGATAAATAACGCACGGTGGCGACTCTCCTGTCAAGCCGGCGCCGATTTTCGCAGTAGCGACAGCTAGCAATCAATTCATGTGTGCTTTAGTGGGCTCATCGATTGAGGGGTGCGAATAACAGGAACGGCCCATCAGTACATTTAATGAAACGCATCGTTTCATTCTTCTTGAAATTTGCCTCCAACTTCAGATTAAACGTGGATCGTTAGATCCTTGGTCAAGTCAAGGTCTCCCCTCAAATCCAATGGCCATTGCATCTTCTTCTTCCTCCAGCCCTTAGGGTTTCAAAAAATGAACCCCATGCAAGCACTTTCGAGCTCCTCATTCTCCCTCCACAGGACATGAAACCACAGGGCACAAAAAGCAAAAACAGTCTATTTCTTCCCCTCTACAAGTCTGTATCGTTAGTTTGCCTTAAAACTCAATCAATCAACCAATTCGATAGGTAGTACAGCCATGATCCAATCTTTGCACCTGTGATCCACTCAACCAAACCTTGCCAATCTTTATCCTAACGTACTCACCATATTACACTGATTATTCTGAGCTAATCTCTCATGATTATCATTCCCTAAACTATGATTTCTTGCTCATCAAAGTTTCATCACTCTGCCACCAAACTCAATATAACTCTCCCTAGGTCTCAAGAAATGATCCCCTATGGTCTCTAAGTACTTCTATCTTAACCACATGATCTACAACAGCATAAATAATGAGATTCGAAGGATCTTGCATACCTTGCAAGTGATGATGGCAATGGTGATTAGCCTCCAATTCAAGCCTTGATGCTTGCTGCAAGTGATCTTCAATGACTATATATGCTTCTGTTTGCAATGGTTCTTGCTCAATCTTCGTGAATCACTCTATCCCACTCTTCATGCAAGTTGGAGTGTAAACTTGGATCTCCTTCTCCAACCACGAATTCCTTCCAATTTCCTTTTCCAATTACTCTATGATGATGGTGGATGATGATGATAACAGAAATTGAGATGGTGGATGAAGCTTTAATGGAGTTTGGATAGAAAATGCAAATTGGAGAAAGAAGATGAATGGTACAATCCTTGATCGATTCAGCCAATTCTTGATGTGAATTATGGTGTTTGAATGATGATGATGAAGATTCAATCAAAAGACATGAGAATTGATGAAGATTGTAGAGAGTTTTAGGAGCTTATGCAAAAATGAGAAAGTGTGTAAAACTTGGGGTTTTGAACAAATGGAATCACCAACCATGGCATGAAGCTCTTCATATCAATATATACATGAGTTTAGAAACTCCTAGAACCTTGGAGAAGTTTCCCTTGCATTCTTTCCCTTGAATTTGGTTTATGTTTCTTTTATTGCAAGCAACCATGGATAACTCACAAATTATGAACTAAACTCAAAATTCCACTTTATCCAATGTCTTTAAAATGACCTTTCCATTCAAAATGACCTATAATTTTGCTTCATTTGGCCAAGATATGAAAAATCTCATTCTTAAGGCCATTTTTATTCATTAAATCCACCAATTTTGAAACCTTGTGCTATGAATCTTTCCAATCTCTCATGGTCACTTTTATAGACTCAAAATGTCATTTGGAACAAGTTTGATGTTGTAAAGTTTTCCATTTGAAGCTTCCTTGTATGAGTTTTGGGCATAGGTTAAAATGACCTGTAATTCACAAATGACCAAAATACCCTTTGCTTGCCAAGACCATAAGTAGAGTTCCACACATCATATGAAGGCATACCATACCATTCTAGAAATATAAGACAATTAGGAACAACTCTTATGTTGACCAGGAATTCATTTTAAATCTCCTTGAGGGGTAAAAATTGCTTGGAAGTCAAGTCACTTTCACAGACAAACTTTCAGATACCTCAGATGACCTGTAACTTGCAAGGACCATAACTTGAGTTCTATAAATCTCCTTGATGTCTTCCACCACTCAAATTAAAGGTATTGAGATCCTATACAAGTTCCATGTTGGCCAAGGATCCATTTGAAGCTTGCATTTTGACTTATCTTGCTTGGAAATTTGAGCTAAACTAGGGGATTTTACATAGAAACCCTAATTTAGAACCTCCTCTTCTCCTTGATTTCTCTTGATTTTTCTTAGCATAACAACATATCCTTATTCTCCATGTCAAATGATGAATCCCACCTCTCTCCAATAGCTCTTAATGCCTTTCAATCAGTCAATTGACCTAGAGTTGACCCAGGGTTGACCCAGATGAAACCCTAGTTAACTGCCTTCAACTGCAATACTTGTGATCACACCAAAGACTTGCCTCCTTCTTCCAATGACTTTCCAAGTCCTCCAAGATGTCTAGATACTCCCCATGCCTTCAATTCACAGCTCACAACTCCCTTGTTGATCCTCAGATCCCTCAGTTAGGAGATATACTCAATGCTTGATCTAATGACTTCTCCAACTTTCAAATTCTTTTCTGATGACTTGAATGAGATTGAATTTGGATAATAACCTCTTGATAGGCCTCTAGAGATGAGAATAATGATTGGTCCCTTGTTGGATGACTTGCTATGCTTATGCTATGCAGATGGTTAACCTATGTACATGACTCTATATGCAAATGCTACTGATATTGAAACATAAACCAAGTGAATAAGGTTGAGCAAATTTTAGGGTGCAACAGCTGCCCCTATTCAAGCGTCTTGGACCCGATTGGGTGAAGAGCCCGGAGCCTTCAGACATTCGCGGTACGAGACGGTTGAATACCAGTGGAACCGGAAATTTGCCAACCGCAGAAATAAACTGCGCTCCTGCTTGGGGACTAACACCCACTGCCTGGATCTGACTGTTACGGCAAACCCACTGATCTCGTAGCGACCATGCTGGGGATGACTCGTCTTTTCCATCAGGAATAAATCGTCCTCGCTAGGAATAAACTCTTCCACGTTAGGAATAACACCGTCCACGTAAGGACTCACCTTTCCACGTAAGGAATAACCGTTCCACGTTAGGAATAACACCGTCCACGTAAGGACTCACCTTTCCACGTTAGGAACGAACTTCTTCTTCGTCAAACTCTTCCACGTAAGGAGTATGTCTTCTTTTGAATCTGTCCGCGTCAGGACTGAACTTCTTCCACGTCCGGAACACTGTCTTTCCACGTCAGGAATACAACTTTCCGCGTAAGGAATACCTTTTCTTCTGAATCCGTCCACGTCAGGACTAAACTTTCCACGTAAGGAATCTATCTTCTTCTACGTAAGGAATCAAACTTGTCCACGTCAGGACTACATCGTCCACGTTAGGACCCACCTTTCCACGTTAGGAATAACTCTCTTCTTGATTTGTCCACGTAAGGACTCCATCGTTCCACGTCAGGAATGCTATCTTTCCACGTAAGGAATACAACTCCGTCCGCGTAAAGACCCACCTTTCCATGTAAGGAATCACAATCTCTTTTCTGAATCTGTCCATATCAGGACTACACTTTCCACGTAAGGAATACATCTTGATATGTCTGCGTAAGGACTCAATCTTTCCACGTAAGGAAATGTATTTTGATTTGTCCACGCAAGGACTCACATTTTCATCTGATGAAATAATAGAACCTGTCCACGTCAGGACTCGCGCGTCTTCGACTTGCTGGGGAAATAAGACTTTGTCCATGCCAGGACTCATACTTCGCCAACAACACGAAGAAGGATGAATTTGTCCACGCCAGGACCCTACACTCCATCAATACCGAGAACTCGAAGCTGTCCACGTCAGGACTAACACCTATCGTCCCTGGAAGATATGTCCACGTCAGGACTCCACATTCCAACAATCTTCTCTAGCACAAAGAAATCCCGTCAATAAAATTGCCCACGTTAGGACTCATCCTTCCATTGGTCCGCGAACTTCTCATCACTGACGTTACAGCAACTTCGAGGCTGACTCTACTGGGGACATCAGGAAACCAGATTTCCGGACGCTTGTTCTGATAACCGGTGGTAGCCTCTGAAATTCTGATTCATGAATCCTTTGATGACCAATAGCTCTGCTTGGGGATAAGGGGAAACTTATCCTGCTGACTCTGTGGGGAATAGCGCCGAAGCTGACACTTCATGGGATGCCTCCTGCCGAGACTTTGAATGTTTTATTGATTCACCTGAGCAAGGGTTCTCTCTACCTGTAAGAGAGACAATACTTGAAACAAACGGTTAGCCAACCTAGTTTATGTTTCACAAACGCATGCGTTCGACAATGATGCAATGCTCCATTCGACATGGAAATGCTACACTTCTATTTGGTGAATGCGAGTGCAGACTCAAGCTGCTGAGTACAGAGACTGCTTCAGCAAAATAAATGCTGAAGATAATGCCAACTCCGCTGGAGATAGCCAGGTGCTATAGAATTATTCCCGCAAAATAAATGCTGGAAGAGTGAAGTCGACTCAGCTGGGAAATTGGGAACTCAATACCAACCACCTCGCTGAAGTGACACCCTGCTGGGGAATACAACTCTGCTGGAGACTAACAGATGCGCCTGGTATGCGGGAAAATGAACGGGTATCACACGGTATTCTGACAAAATAAATGCCAGGACTCACACCACCTCTGCCGGGGAGAGCCTTAATCTTCGATTTTCACTGGGAGGAAAACACTTGCTGAAAAGAGAACTCCAGTGGGGATGGGACGATTCTCTTGGGGAAAATCAACTGACTCCGCTAGGGGAGAGTAAATGACCCTGCGGGGAAAGGTAAACTGCCTGAATGCAGCTCACCAACATTAATCTTCTGCGGCTAAACCATTCCTCTTGAGCTGCACTGTCTGAATATAGCCTTTGGTCTAGGAATCGCCAAACTTTGCTGCGGATGAACGACTTTGCTGGAGCATGTCCTTTGGATAAGCTACGACTAGCTGGGGAATTCTGTCCTTCTTCAGGAAGAACATGCGTGACCTGCGTGGGGGTCGAGTCTTTCGTTAATGCAATCTTTTGATCCTCTTCCTCGTATGGCTATGAAACCTGCAACAACACAAACAAGACAAAACAAGCCTATACAACCAAATCGATTCAGGTTAGTGACGTTATTTTCAGTTAATTCAAAGCTTCGGCAATTTTTGGCAAGGGCCAGTGACATTATACACATGCTAGTTTCAATAAACTTAGGCGTTTTATCATGCACAAAACAGTAAAGAACCAGCATCAAGTACTGAATAACATATTTTATTGATTGGGCCCCTGAATGGGCGGAGTTTTATACACGGGATGTAACTCCTGAAAAGAGGAAGCTACGCAAAGCAGATATACAAGTATGCACAGTAAGCATAAATACTTTGACAAATAAAATTTTGTACACATGTCGGCAACGGGATGCAGACGAACACCACAAACTGATCCTCCTATGACTCATCCGACTCTAATGCTTTCCCGGTATCCATACCTCCGAAACGGTTGTATCTGATAATCGACCCCTCAGGTATTCTCCCGCATTGATGCTTAGTGCAGTATCAAATTCGGATCGCAGTCACTTGCTTTTTAAATCCCTAACTTTTGCGTGAGCCGCCCTTTACGGGTTTTCAATTCACCGGGATACCCTTTTTTGCCGAAGCCGCCCAGTGTAGGTTTTCAACTTCGCGGGTGTACATTTTTCAATTTTATCCCTAATTTTTGCCCGAACCTTTCATTCTGTTTTTGGTTCGCCAGGATGCCCCATTTTTGCCTGGACTCTCTTTTTTTTGTCCAGCGGGTCAGTTTTAAGCAAAGTATTTTTTAACTGCGTCCGAATTCACAGGCGATGCAAAGCCTTCACCGTCCATGGTGGACAACAATAAAGCTCCTCCTGAAAAGACTTTTCTGACAACGTATGGCCCTTCGTAGTTGGGGGTCCACTTGCCCCTGTGATCTGCTTGCGGCGGGAGAATCCTTTTCAGCACAAGGTCGCCCGTTTGAAAGCTTCGCGGATGTATTTTCTTATCATATGCTTTCTTCATTCAACTCTGGTATAAACGACCGTATGCTAGAGAAGCTAGCCTCTTCTCGTCCATCAAACTCAGTTGATTCAACCTGTCTTTTACCCATTCTGCCTCGTCCAGCTGAACGTCTCGCAATACCCTCAGAGAAGGGATCTCAACTTCCAATGGTAATACCGCTTCCATTCCATACACTAATGAGAACGGGGTTGCCCCGGTTGATGTACGTACCGTCGTATGATAACCGTGCAAAGCGAAAGGTAGCATCTCGTGCCAATCCTTATAGGTCACCACCATTTTCCGCACGATCTTCTTGATATTCTTATTGGCCGCCTCAACAGCGCCATTCATCTTGGGTCGGTACGGGGAGGAGTTGTGATGTTCGATCTTGAAATTCTGACAGAGCTCCTTCAT
Source organism: Lathyrus sativus (assembly GCA_963859935.3). NCBI lineage: Eukaryota > Viridiplantae > Streptophyta > Magnoliopsida > Fabales > Fabaceae > Lathyrus > Lathyrus sativus. The sequence continues at coordinate 78,762,773 of OZ012741.1, forward strand.
CATTTTGTTGTTCAGGTTCGAACCGTTGTCCGTGATTATCCGCTCGGGAATCCCGTATCGGCAAATGATATCTCTCTTGATGAATCTGGCCACCACTTGCTTCGTTACATTTGCATATGACGCCGCTTCCACCCACTTGGTGAAATAATCGATTGCTACTAAAATGAACCGGTGCCCGTTAGAAGCTGTCGGCTCGATCTTTCCAATCATATCGATTCCCCACATCGAGAATGGCCATGGCGATGACATCACATTTAGAGGACTCAGAGGCACATGGATCTTGTCAGCATAGATTTGGCACTTGTGGCACTTCCTCGCAAACTTGAAACAATCAGTTTCCATAGTCAGCCAAAAATAACCTGCCCGCAGCAGCTTTCTCGTCATAGCATGCCCACCAGCATGCGTGCCAAAGGTACCCTCGTGTATTTCCTCCATGAGCAGTTTTGCCTCTTTTTCGTCTACACAACGCAACATCACCAAATCGTGGTTTCTTCTGTATAAGACGCCATCCGGATTCAAATAGAAATTACCCGCTAATCTTCTGAGAGTCTTCTGATCTTGACTGGATGCCCCAGCCGGGTACTCTTTGTTTTTCAGGAAGTTAAGGATATCAAAATACCACGGTTTGTCGTCGGATGCTTCATCAATAGCAAACACATAGGCTGGTCTGTCAAGCCGAGAGATAACGATTCTGGGTGCCTCATTCCAGAAGTTGACTTTGTACATGGAAGACAAGGTGGCGAGGGCGTCAGCCATTTGATTCTCTGCCCGCGGTACATGATGCAATTCAACCTTGTCGAAGAAAGGCAACAATCTCCTTGCATAATTCATGTAATGTATCAAATTGGGCTGACGTGTCTCCCATTCCCCTTTGATTTGATTCACCACCAGAGCTGAGTCTCCGTATACGTCCAGATGTTTGATTCGCAAATCGATGGCTTCTTCAATCCCCATTATACAAGCTTCGTATTCGGCCTCATTGTTGGTAACGGCGAAGGTCAATCGGGCAGTAAACGGGATGTGCGACCCGTGCGGCGTAGTGATGATTGCCCCTATTCCGCTACCGTAAGCATTCACAGCTCCGTCAAATATCATCTTCCATTTGGAACCCAACTCTGGTCCTTCGTCTGGCAACGGCTCTTCACAATCTTTCATCTTTAGGTACATGATATCCTCGTCAGGAAAATCAAACCTCATCGATTGGTAATCTTCAATAGGCTGCTCAGCCAGATACTCAGACAGCACACTCCCCTTTATAGCCTTTTGCGAGACATATTGGATGTCATATTCAGTCAAGACCATCTGCCAACGGGAAATTCTTCCGGACAACGCCTGCTTTTCGAATACATATTTGATAGGATCCATCTTCGAGATGAGCATGGTTGTATGATTCAGCATGTATTGCCTCAAACGCTTGGCGGCCCAGGCTAGCGCGCAACAAGTTTTCTCCAGCATTGAGTATCGAGATTCACAATCTGTAAATTTCTTACTCAAGTAGTAGATCGCATGCTCTTTTCTTCCTGTCTCGTCATGCTGACCGAGAACACAACCCATGCTTCCCTCAAGAACCGTCAGATACATGATCAAGGGTCTCCCTGCCACTGGGGGTAACAAAATAGGAGGCTCCTGCAAATACTTCTTTATTCTATCGAACGCCTTTTGACCATTTTCGTTCCATGTCACAGCTTGGTCTTTCTTCAACAGCTTAAATAATGGTTCGCACGTAGCAGTTAGGTGAGATATGAACCGGGCGATGTAGTTCAACCTCCCTAAAAACCCGCGCACCTCTTTCTCTGTTTTAGGCGTCGGCATTTCTTGTATCGCTTTTATTTTAGCAGGATCGACCTCTATTCCTCTTTCGCTTACGATAAACCCCAACAGTTTACCCGACCTCACCCCGAAGGTGCATTTGTTAGGGTTCAGCCTCAGCCTGAACTTCCTAAGCCTTTTAAATAACTTCAACAGATTCACCAGATGCTCTTCCTCCGTCTGGGATTTGGCAATCATATCGTCAACATAAACTTCAATCTCTTTATGCATCATGTCATGGAAAAGAGTCGTCATCGCACGCTGATATGTTGCCCCAGCATTCTTCAAACCAAAGGGCATCACTTTGTAGCAAAATGTTCCCCATGGCGTTATGAAAGTGGTCTTCTCCATATCCTCTGGCGCCATTTTAATCTGATTATAGCCTGAAAAGCCATCCATGAAGGAGAATACGGAGTATTGAGCAGTATTATCAACTAGCACATCGATATGAGGAAGCGGAAAATCGTCTTTTGGGCTTGCTTTATTCAAATCTCTATAATCCACGCACATTCGAACCTTGCCATCTTTCTTTGGCACTGGTACGATGTTAGCAACCCAAGATGGATACTTTGTCACAGCAAGGAAACCAGCGTCCCACTGTTTTTGGACTTCCTCTTTGATCTTCACTGCCATATCTGGTCGAGTTCTGCGAAGCTTTTGTTTGACTGGCGGGCAATCTTCTTTCAGTGGCAGGCGGTGCACAACCATATCTGTATCGAGCCCTGGCATATCTTCATACGACCAAGCGAATACATCACTATACTCTCGGAGCATTTCAACCAGTTTTCGCTTGATATCACTCTGCAATGCGGCTCCGATACGAATATTCTTCTCAACCCCTTCCGACCCCAAGTTGATAATTTCGATGACCTCGTCGTGAGGCAGAATGGCTCTTTCCTCTTGCTTCACCAACCAAGACAGTTCTTCAGGAACATCGCTATCTTCGACAACCTCTTCTTCGGCCTGAAATACCGGGTGCTCAAAGTCGGGACAAGTCATAGGTGGTTCAGGGGTGTCATCTGAAAATGTTATCCTGCAAAAGGAATGGTTAAGTGCTTCAAAATGCGTATAAAGCGAATAACCACGTTGCCATTTTATTGAAAAATATAAAACAAGAAAGACAGGGATTACAGTATTTGCACATGAAAAAAACGCCATTTATTTAATGATTAACACGCAATGTTCATAACAACACAGTCCTAAGCAAGTCCTGATGCCCTGGGCAAGACATCAGATTATTCAACAATTGATAAAGCAAAGCATTACTGTTTAAGAGTCACAGGAACAAGCTCCTGAATAGACCAGTTGCACAGTCCTTGTCCTGGCGTGCTTGGCTGAATCCAGGCACCCATATCACAGTCGTTGTCTCCTTCGTCAGACTCCGAAGCAGCATTGACGGCTTCATGACATACTCCACTGGCAGAGATGGTGATTGGCCCTCTGAAACGGGGTGCACCCACAGCAGGTGTTGACGACGATGGTCGATATCCCAGCCCGAACCGGTCCATCTTTACAGGAATATCCAGCACTTTGCCCCAACCCTTTGCTTCTCCTGCCTCCACTAGAGCTTGAGCTTCTTTATACGATGAGACGGCTATCTCTGGCACTTTGCTCGGCCCGGGACCTTTGTCCTTGATACGCAACCCTTCAAATGCCTGGCAGGGTGTTTCGTGGATCTCTCCGTCGACCTCCACATACTTAAATGACGACAGATGGCTGACCAGGATGTCTTCTTCTCCGCATACAGTGACTACGCTGTCTCCGACCATATATTTTAGCTTCTGATGCAGGGTGGACGTGACTGCCCCAGCCCCATGAATCCAAGGTCTCCCTAGCAGGCAGCTGTACGCAGGCTGTATATCCATGATATAAAATTCAGTGTCAAACACCTCCGGCCCCACCTGTAGAGGCAATGTGATCAATCCAAAGACTGTTCTTCGCGTGCCGTCAAAGGCTCTGACTACCAAGTCACTGGGCGTGCACAAGATTCCTCTAACATCCAGCTTCATCATCGCCTTCTTGGGAAGTACATTCAAAGACGATCCGGTGTCGACCAATACATGCGACATTACTGATCCTCTACATTCGACAGATATGTGCAATGCCATATTATGATTTCTCCCTTTCGGGGTCAAATCGAAGTCGGTAAAGCCCAAGCTGTGGCCTGCATTTACATGTGCCAACACTCCTTCCAGCTGATTTACAGAGACGTCCTGGGGTACAAAGGAAGTATCCAGGACTTTCAACAAAGCATTTCTGTGAGCTTCAGAACACAACAGCAATGACAGGATAGATATTTTGGACGGCGTTTGCTGCAGATGCTCCACAATCTTATAATCACTTTTTCAAATCAAGCGCATGAACTCTTCTACATATTTCGATGCCGATTCTTTGTCACTCGCTTGTACCGGGACATTTTCAACCACTTTCCCTTTTCCTTTTGCTAGTCTTTCGGCCTCCACTTCAGGGGATATAAAGATCCTACCACTCCTTGTCATACCTCCCGAACCAACAACATTATCCACAGTCTCGGCTGGCTGCTTATTAACATCAATCTTTATCCCGTCACAATACACCTCCAACCCATATGACCATGGGACTGCTTTCGTGTTCTCGTACGGCATCGGCCCGGCCTTAGTTATGGTGATCGGTGGTCGCTGAGCTGGTGTTGCAATAGTGATTGCCTTTCGAGGAATTGTTACAGTGGCCACATCACTCTGATTATCTGCTGCTGCCCCTGCAGGTTCTTCAGTTGCTGCTTGGTCAAACTGCAATATGCCTCCATCCATTAGAGCCTGAATGCCTTTCTTCAAATCATCACACCCCCCAGCTAGGGTCCAACATTCTAAGAAATACTCGTCACATCCTGGGTAAACACCCCCTTGTAACAGTCGGCTCTTTATCTCGCTCAGCGGAGTCTTTAAATCGTCGACACTCATAATCAGATTCAACCCTTCCTCAGTCAGAATGGTGTTCGCCCCATGATTGGGCATGGGCTTCTGCACTATATTCGGACCTGCCGTTCCGAAATTGATAGTCTTATTGTCCAAAAGATCCTGCACAACATGCTTAAAAGCATGGCAACCTTCTATATCGTGACCCGGAGCCCCATAATGAAACTCACAGTGCCTGTTTGCATCGTAACCAAACGGGGGAGCCCCCGTTATCGGTGCCAGAGTTCTCTTCTCTACCAGGTTCAATCCCAACAAGGTCTGCAATAAATCAGCATATGTCGTGGGAGGCTTTTCAAACACTCTTCTTGGTTTACCACCCTGGAATCTTCGCTGAGCCTGCTGTGCCCCCTGCTGAGGCTGCTGCTGCTGCATTGGCTGCTGCTGAGACGGTTGTTGTTGCTGAAGTGGTTGTTGCTGGTACGGGATAGTAACACTCGCCACCTGCTGCGGATGATGATATGTCCCCTGCCTCGGCCTTGGCCTCGGCCTCCGAACACTGCGCTTGCCTCGCCCTGACGGTGCCCACCAAAAGCCCTCTTATTACTGCCAGATGCAGTTGATTCCTCAACCTGGAACTTTCCTTGCTTAATGTTACGTTCAATCTTTTCTCCCATCAGAATCAGGTCTGAGAAACTGGCTAGAGATGTGTGAAACAGCATGTCATGAAACAAGCCTGTGAATGTGCCGACGAACATGTCGTTCATTTCCTTATCTTCTACAGGAGGACGGACCCTGGCAGCCATATCGCGCCACCTTTGCGCGTACTCTTTAAAGCTCTCCCCCTTCTTCTGCGACAGCCCTGCCAATTGGACCCGATTGGGCGCCAAATCGCTGTTATACTTGTAGTGAGCTACGAATGCCTCCGCCAATTGCTTCCATGTCTTGATATTAGTTGGCTCCAACCCCATATACCACTCTAGGGAAGGACCCGACAGACTATCTTGAAAGAAATGCATTAGCATTCTTTCATCGGTTGAGTATGCAGACATCTTTCTGTAATAAGCTCGTACATGCACTTTCGGGCATGTGTCCCCTTTATACTTATCAAACGCAGGAGCTTTGAATTTGATTGGCACCCTCAAGCCAGGTACCAGACCTATTGTTGCCATGTCCAAGCCTACAGCACTTTGGTTCAGGACCCCCCTCATCTGCTCTTCCAGCATTCTGATCTTCTGGGAGTCATCCATCGGCCCTTCGAAACCTCCACCGGAGAAAGCGTCCTCCTGCTGATCTTCTTGCCACATACCATTCCCAGCTCCATACCCGTCATATCCATTATTACGTCCAGCCCTGATCTGATTCATCCCCGGACCTCGGCCTCTGTTGCCGTATCCCTGAACACCTCCAGCAGGCCCAAAAGCCATAAACCCAGAGCCGTTTCCATTTCCAAAACCTCCGTAGCCCTGATTGGCCACACCATAACCATCTTGCCCAAAGCCTTGAGCATTGAAACCATATTTCCCAGCATTATCGAATCCCTGATCATTGAACCCGAATCCAGTATTGACAAAGCCGTTGCCTCCCATATTATCACCCACGTTGACGTCACCAAGCCCAACGTTATGGACAGCAGTCTCATTCCCAACTCCGACGTTACCATTCACAGCAGCGGTAGCGTTGTTGATGTTAGCAGCAGGCATATTGACTACAGGTGCAGCCACTGGCGTGGGAGTGCCGTCTCCATGAGCAGTATCGACTCGTACAGACTGATGATCCTCGTTGCCATGACCAGCATTCCGAGCCAACAGAGGTTGGACCATGGCTTGCAAATTTTCCTGACCCTTTGCAATAGCTTCCATGGTCTGCATGAAGAGAGCGAGCTTCTCGCGCACATCTTGCATCTCGTTCTGCATTTGATCCATGATTCTTCGACAGTTGGTGCGAGTAGAATAGCGGTGCGGGTGCTGATCTGCAATCCTGAAAAGTACCTGTTACAGAGCAGGAAATAAGACACCATCCAAATATTACCTGTAATGCAATATGAATATGAATGTGATGCAATGCGTGTGTCTGTGCATTAGGGAAATTCATCCCCCGATTCTAGTGTGAAGGTGCCGGTGCAGTGACAGTGCTATCAATATAAAGATCGGAGCTGAATCACAGAAAGCCTCATATATTGTATAGGAACCAATAAGCCGAGAATACAATATCACCAAGAGTACAAAGAGAAGGCATGACCTCAACCAACAATCCTGGTGATGGTCAGCACTATGCAAATAAAGCATACAAGTTACTACATGAAATGATCAAATCCTCCCATAGGTCTGGTATTCTTCTAGCAACTTCTTGGTCTCCGGATGACTGGGTCGAGCGAGCAGCCCTTCGACAAGTTGGTTTCTCTTCTTAAGAACACGGCGCACGTCTTCAGCAGTTTCTTCCCATGCCTCCTCTCCGAAGCGATCTTCCAGTTTACGCTTCTGAGACACGGCTTCATCTCTGCCTTTGATGGCCTTGTTCAGTGCGTTCTGGAGACTGTACCGGGTCATCACTTCTTCTTCACACTTCTTGATGCTGGACTTCAACTGCTCTTCGAGGTCGGAAATTTGCTGCTTCAACTTATCCTCCCTCTTCTTGTTGTTAGTGAGCGTGGCATTCCAAGTCTTATTGCAAGAAGAGATCTCTCGGTGAGCGATGTCAAGCGCTTTCTTCTTGGATTCAAGCATGTCATGGGAACTTCTGAACTCTTGCCCCAGACGTTCGCGCTTCTTCTTCTCCTCGGTTAGCTCAGCGCCTAATCTGTTCATTAGCTCAATCTGCTGTTGGAAAGCATGGACGACCTTGTTTTTCTCACTGCGTATCTGGGCTAACTCCTGCTCTAACCCTTCGTTGATCTTCAACAAGGCTTCTTTTTCTCTCACGACTTGCTCGTAGGCTTCCCTAGAAACAGTAGTTGGCTCCGTTACCGGAATAGGAACAAGAATTGGTGCATCTGGGAATGGCATCCTCAACTGACTGGCTCTCTCCTGAATCCAAACTCTATAAGGTGCATAGGCCTGACAGTCATTCTTTCCTAACAACGGCTTCCCTCTTCGGTTAATGCGCGTCCAGGCATGCTGCAACTTGGCCAATAACTCCCCCTTCACATCTCCAGTGAAGTACAGAGATTCATGTACTTCTTCCTCTTTTGGCGGGTTCTTCAGGGCATAGCCGAACTGACGGACGAACAGAGAAGGGTTGTAATTGATACACCCTTTTCTTCCTATCAGCGGAACATTAGGGTAACCAGAACAACTGAAGATAAGCTCGGATCCCAGCAGATCTCTATCAAACCAATCAATGTCTTCAGAAGTTAACCTCATCATATGCTCTGGCCAGTCGGGCGTAATTGCATTATCCATGAAAGGTCCCCTCGATGGAAAATGACTTTTGAACCACATATACAGCAAAGGTACGCAACAGGAGACATTCTTGCCTCTCCTGTTTTCATTCCTATAGTGCATTGAATGGTAAAAGTCCCCGATCAGTGTTGGTACTGGGTTACCGGCAGCAAATAGATGAAATGCATCCATGTCTACGAAGTTTGGGAAGTTAGGGAACAGCACTATCCCATAAATGCAGAGGGCCAAAATAGCGTTAAAGACCACCCGACACCCATTCTGGGCGTACTCTTGAGCCTTACCAACCAGAAACTGAAGAGAAAAACCCGGAACCCCTCGCCACGCAGTCATCAATAAGTCAGAAGCATTCATATGCAGGGCTTTGGCTAAATCCTCCAAATTGGGCTCAGCGGCTGAGTGAATAAAAGGAACTGCATTCTGAACTGGCAACTCAGTAAACTCTACATACTCCTCCATGGTGGGCCCTAAGATAAAATCCGCAAACGTGAAACATCTCAAAGTCGGGTCATAGAATTGCATTAAGGTGTACAGCCCATTCAATTCATCCTCAGTAGACCTACGCACTAAACCTAACAACCGTCCGTAACTCTGCCTGAAGCTCCTACGAACATCCTCATTTGTAAGAGAAATCAGACCCAGGAGTGGAGTAATATCGGGGACAGGTAGCTTATACGCAACGGTCATCCTCAAACCAGCCATGATCAATACTCAGAAGTCCAGACACTAGAACCGGGGGAATGCACCTGCAGCATAGACACACGTTAGTTGGATGCAATGATAATGGGTATGCAACAATGCAATGCAAGTAACATGCAACAGGGACCAACTGCCATAGCTGAAATAGCCTGAACCATATCAAGAAGTCTCAGATAGACCCTCTAGAGATCCCCAAAACCTGGTCTCGGATAGACCTATAATAAAGCTCCAACAACAGTCTCTGACAGACCTCAAACCATAACTCAGACTGGTCTCTGGTAGACCTCAAATCATATCTCCAAATGGTCTCTGACAGACCTTAGAACTATCCAACTGGTCTCTGACAGACCTCATACCACATCTCTGAATGGTCTCTGACAGACCTTATAACTCTCCATAAATACCCAGGATCTCTGATCAAGAAATAACCGGTAATCTGAAAGTCTAGTTACCTGCATAACCCCAAACCCTCTCACAGGTGGATGTCCTAGTAACTGACAAAGGTATGGCATCCTATGCGGTCGTCGGCATCACAGACTTTCAGGGTTGACGATACGATTCCCAGAAGGAGTGGCATCATCAAATCCTGAAGAGGCCTCACTTAGCCAACTTCCAAATGATCGGTCCCCAGAGTCGACAATCCAACTAACCAGCAACCCAAGCCACCCAAAGGGCAGGACAGGAGGCCAACCAGAAGAACCTCGTCTGAGCGTAGATTTCGCGGGACACTAGGACATGCAAAGCACGTGCGCACCCACTAATCTCTACTCTAAGTCTAAGGTGCACTCAAGCCCAGGTCCGGCTTCTCACTTAATATCAGAACACCCGTCACACCCCCAGATACAGCAATAATAATCCATATATACAAAGCTGAAAATAAAGGTCAGAAATATAAATCCATACAAAATCCTCGACGGGAAAACAAGCGTTAGGATTGACTCTCTTAAGGGATGTTGGATCCCAAATGCCTAAGAACTATCGCAGCCCTTAGCAGCCAGGGGACGTTGGGTCCCCAGCAGAGTCGCCAGCTGTCGCTACTGCGAAAATCGGCGCCGGCTGACAGAAGAGTCGCCACCGTGCGTTATTTATCCCACGGGAGGGAAAGGAAACGCTCAGAGTAAACCTCGCAAAGACGGGAAAGGTATGGTCGTCGCAACCAAAACCTGGGTTCGGGAGTCGGTTACGTAAGGGGAAGGTATTAGCACCCCTCACGTCCGTCATACTCGACGGGATCCACGCTTGTTTTCGGGTATGGATTGTTATTCTATCTAAACTATAGGTCAAGGGTTAAAAAGAAAATAAAATGAAAAATAAAAATGACTCGGCAAAGTATCGCACTTTATGCCTACGTATTCCCGTCCGGAACGAGAAATCAGAGTCAACGTAGTTCGCCTACCTACGGGAAAGGAGGGGAAGGTTGCTCGCTAGGATATCGCATCCTATGCCTACGTACTTCCACACTGCATGGAAGATCAGAGCAAACGTAGTTCGGGCCACGGAAGACACAGGTTTGTCTTGGTTGATTTTATTCCTTCTGAAAAAGGTTTTCTTGATTAGCAGTCCCGGCGGACAAAAATGACGTCTTGATGAGTTCACGTTCTTTTACGAAAGAAGTGTCTTTTATTGTGTTTGAAATCTTTATGGTATTTTTCTGTTTGTTTTGAGGAAGAAGAGATAGAACTCTAACCTACGGTTGCGAAGGGAAACAAACTAACCTAATGTTATCATGCATGGGTTAAGACCTAGTGTCTATCATGCTCCTCTCTTGCACAGAGAGAAACAGAGATCCTACGGGAATAGACGGAAACAGAAACAATAGCAGATATATACAGTAAAACAGTAAAATGCGTGAATGCAACAATACAAGCGAGGCAAGGGAGTCCCACTCAACCTCGAACCTGGAAAACAATGGGCAAAAGTGAACAGGCTTCACCTTCAACCCAACAGGGTAAACAGCAAACAATACAGTCAGGAAAACCAGTCAATACATCAGAAATGAAATACAGCAAAATAAACAGCCACAGCAGCTCTGCATCAATATCCACCTTCAAGTCATCTCCAATCAACTACAAGCTTCAGTCAGCAGTATTCTCTATCTTCACAGTCTTCAAGCAAAGGCTTTGGTTGCCAATCTTCAGTCTACAATGGCTTTTCTTCAAGTCCTATCCTCCAAGCTGAGGGATCAATCACCAGAGTGGATTGGGTGCTAAGCAATTAGTTGACTACCAATGGTGGTAAACCAACTGCTACTAACACATAAGACATTTTCTCTCAAGAGTTCTATCCCTTAGACAATAGCACCAAGCCTTCCAAAGGAAGGGGGTGAGTGTCTCAGAGAGACTCTGTATCACAGAGAGGAATGGAGGCAGTCAAAACCTTCCATGTTTGAGAATCAAGCTTTCTAATCTAGAGCTCTGCCTAATTCCTAAACCCTAATCTCCTCAACAGCTGATGGCAACAATCCCCTCTCCAACTCTGGAATTTGGTCTTCAGTCTCTGGATCTCCAATGGCTTCATCATCATCATTCTTCAACTTCCCCAATCCCCAGACAAATCCCAACACCCAAACAAGCAAGCAATAATCCCCAGAGGGCACACCACACCATTCAATCAAATACAGACAGTATATTAATAGCAGTAGGGGAATCCTGAATTTTCTAAGGGGATATGATAACTGCCCATAGCCCCTATAGTCCCATAGCTAAACTATTCAAACTCTAAACCCTAAGGGAAATGAATTAATTCTCCTAAGTTGTCACTTAAAACCCTAATTTGTTCATGTTGTTCACACCTAAACTAAACACCTAGAATTAACTCCTAAAAATATGAATTAAATGGTATCTACAAGTTGAATATCTAAACTAAACAACCTAAAAAGAATGGACAAAAAATATTAAAGCATTGGCTAGAACAAAAATCAACAAATTTATGCATGAAATGAAACTATTTAAAATGCTATTTATTTGGAAAATATGGCAAAAATATCAAATAAAAAATAAAATGCAATTTTTATTTTTTATAATTTTCTAGACTCTTTAAAGAAAATTATGCAAAAAGAATCATCAAAAAATATTGATTTTTCAATTTTATGTGATTTTTATAAGATGCATAAAAAATGAAAGAAATCAAAAAGAATTAAAAAAGAAAAAAAATGGGGAGGGGGGGGGGGGGGGGAGAAAAGTAACTCGCTGCAGTTGTTATTCCAAGTGGGCTGGAAAAGTGGGGTGCGAACATCAATTATATTAGGCCCATACTCGCTCAGAAAATAAATGGAAAAATGCCAGAAAAAAGAAAAAAACACGGTGTAGCTAGCAATCAATTCATGTGTGCTTTAGTGGGCTCATCGATTGAGGGGTGCGAATAACAGGAACGGCCCATCAGTACATTTAATGAAACGCATCGTTTCATTCTTCTTGAAATTTGCCTCCAACTTCAGATTAAACGTGGATCGTTAGATCCTTGGTCAAGTCAAGGTCTCCCCTCAAATTCAATGGCCATTGCATCTTCTTCTTCCTCCAGCCCTTAGGGTTTCAGAAAATGAACCCCATGCAAGCACTTTCGAGCTCCTCATTCTCCCTCCACAGGACATGAAACCACAGGGTACAAAAAGCAAAAACAGTCTATTTCTTCCCCTCTACAAGTCTGTATCGTTAGTTTGCCTTAAAAACTCAATCAATCAACCAATTCGATAAGTAGTACATCCATGATCCAATCTATGCACCTGTGATCCACTCAACCAAACCTTGCCAATCTTTCTCACCATATTACACTGATTATTCTGAGCTAATCTCTCATGATTATCATTCCCTAAACTATGATTTCTTGCTCATCAAAGTTTCATCACTCTGCCACCAAACTCCATATAACTCTCCCTAGGTCTCAAGAAATGATCCCCTATGGTCTCTAAGTACTCCTATCTTAACCACATGATCTACAACAGCATAAATAATGAGATTCGAAGGATCTTGCATACCTTGCAAGTGATGATGGCAATGGTGATTAGCCTCCAATTCAAGCCTTGATGCTTGCTGCAAGTGATCTTCAATGACTATATATGCTTCTGTTTGCAATGGTTCTTGCTCAATCTTCGTGAATCACTCTATCCCACTCTTCATGCAAGTTGGAGTGTAAACTTGGATCTCCTTCTCCAGCCACGAATTCCTTCCAATTTCCTTTGCCAATTACTCTATGATGATGGTGGATGATGATGATAACAGAAATTGAGATGGTGGATGAAACTTTAATGGAGTTTGGATAGAAAATGCAAATTGGAGAAAGAAGATGAATGGTACAATCCTTGAACGATTCAGCCAATTCTTGATGTGAATTATGGTGTTTGAATGATGATGATGAAGATTCAATCAAAAGACATGAGAATTGATGGAGATTGTAGAGAGTTTTAGGAGCTTATGCAAAAATGAGAAAGTGTGTAAAACTTGGGGTTTTGAACAAATGGAATCACCAACCATGGCATGAAGCTCTTCATATCAATATATACATGAGTTTAGAAACTCCTAGAACCTTGGAGAAGTTTCCCTTGCATTCTTTCCCTTGAATTTGGTTTATGTTTCTTTTATTGCAAGCAACCATGGATAACTCACAAATTATGAACTAAACTCAAAATTCCACTTTAGCCAATGTCCTTAAAATGACCTTTCCATTCAAAATGACCTATAATTTTGCTTCATTTGGCCAAGATATGAAAAATCTCATTTTTAAGGCCATTTTTATTCATTAAATCCACCAATTTTGAAACCTTGTTCTATGAATCTTTCCAATCTCTCATGGTCACTTTTCTTGACTCAAAATGTCATTTGGAACAAGTTTGATGTTGTAAAGTTTTCCATTTGAAGCTTCCTTGTATGAGTTTTGGGCATAGGTTAAAATGACCTGTAATTCACAAATGACCAAAATACCCTTTTCTTGCCAAGACCATAAGTAGAGTTCCAAACATCATATGAAGGCATACCATACCATTCTAGAAAGCTAAGACAATGAGGAACAACTCTTATGTTGACCAGGAATTCATTTGAAATCTCCTTGAGGGGTAAAAATTGCTTGGAAGTCAAGTCACTTTCACAGACAAACTTTCAGATACCTCAGATGACCTGTAACTTGCAAGGACCATAACTTGAGTTCTATAAATCTTCTTGATGTCTTCCACCACTCAAATTAAAGGTCTTGCGATCCTCTACAAGTTCCATGTTGGCCAAGGATCCATTTGAAGCTTTCATTTTGACTTATCTTGCTTGGAAATTTGAGCTAAACTAGGGGATTTTACATAGAAACCCTAATTTAGAACCTCCTCTTCTCCTTGATTTCTCTTGATTTTTCTTAGCATAACAACATATCCTTATTATCCATGTCAAATTATGAATCCCACCTCTCTCCAATAGCTCTTAATGCCTTTCAATCAGTCAATTGACCTAGAGTTGACCCAGGGTTGACCCAGATGAAACCCTAGTTAACTGCCTTCAACTGCAATACTTGTGATCACACCAAAGACTTGCCTCCTTCTTCCAATGACTTTCCAAGTCCTCCAAGATGTCTAGATACTCCCCATGCTTCAATTCACAGCTCACAACTCCCTTGTTGATCCTCAGATCCCTCAGTTAGGAGATATACTCAATGCTTGATCTAATGACTTCTCCAACTTTCAAATTCTTTTCTGATGACTTGAATGAGATTGAATTTGGATAATAACCTCTTGATAGGCCTCTAGAGATGAGAATAATGATTGGTCCCTTGTTGGATGACTTGCTATGCTTATGCTATGCAGATGTTAACCTATGTACATGACTCTATATGCAAATGCTACTGATATTGAAACATAAACCAAGTGAATAAGGTTGAGCAAATTTTAGGGTGCAACACCAGTGGAAATTTGTTTACAATCAATTAGGATACTAGAGAAAAATGAAATTCTGTCAGAGTAATATTTGAGCATTATATTTGACGAAATAGTTTACTTGGACGAAGAAAGGTTGGTTGCATTAGACGTGTTGTTGCAACAAAAAGCGCGGGTGGCGAAAGCATACAATAAAAAGGTTAAGGTGAAAACCCTTACACTGAGTGATTACATTTGGAAAGTGATCCTACATATGGATCGAAGAGATTGAAATTTAGGAAAATGGTCACCAAACTGGGAAGGACCATTTCAAGTGATCCAAACGCTTACGGATAATGCCTATGAAATTCAAGAACTAGGTGTTGATTGACAAGTCTTAAAGGTAAATGGGAAGTATTTGAAAAATATAAACCTATGCTCCAAGATATTCAAATCAAAAGGAAATACAACATGTCATTAATAATGGTGGCCAAAATGGAATAAAACCAAAATGGCAGTCAAAATATTAAAAAAGAATTACATCGTCTCGACAATAAAATAACTAAGTGTTGCGGTGAGAATCGTGATACCAAGATATTGATTAACTTGAATCTTAAATTTTTAAATTCACAACCGGACTTTAATTTATCCAAAGGAAAGGTCTAAAGAAAGAAAGAAACTTTTGTGCGATTGTAACAACAATGCTAAGAGATTCGGGATCGGGGGTTGGTTATGCATAGGGTAGGTATTTCACATCCTAAACATCTGTAGTACTCTACATGAACCTTTTGTTTGTTGGTATGCTAAGTTTGATAAATGTTTGCTATGGATTGGGATTGGGTAAAAAGTATAGGTTAAGACCTAAAGATATGTACACTAAGTTTGCTCGCAAAGATATCGCATATTCTGCCTACGTATCCTAACTAGGATAGAATCAGAGCAATCGTAGTTCACCTCACTAGGTTTGAAGAACACTTGATTATGATCAAGGTTCAAAGGGGAACAAACATTACAATGCTTGTGTAGAGTTTAAGGAAACTCTCTAGATCTAAGTTGAACACTCAAGAAGGGGAAGTAAGTAATCATTTCCACGATTCTTACATAGAGTTAACAAACTATATCCTAAGTTCTAATTGAAAGAGCACGCTAACAAGGGGTAGGCTTTTTGGACTTAAGCAAAGTCCAATGGGCAGGTTCTAACTTAACTTAATGTAGATGACTTGACAAAGTCGAGGAAGGTGATGAGCCATCTATGACCCAAAGGTCAACAGAGAGACTTTCCTTTGGAAGGATAGAAGGGGAGGCAACTTGATGAGAACTAAAGAGTTCCATCACTTGGGGAAAATAAACTTAACAAAGTATAAACAATCAAACAAACATGATGAGCACAAGAGACATGGTTACAACCAAACATGCAAGCGTATTACGATAGGCAAGCAAAGATTATGAGTAAAGTATATGGTTACGACCAAAGCATGCAAGCGTATTACGATAGGCAAGCAAAGATGAATAAAGTAACAACATGCAAGCGTATTACGATAGGGAAGCAAAGATGAATGAAATATATGGTTACGACCAATGCAAACAAGTATAACTTCATGGGGATGGAAATCAAATGAAACAGGCATGATGCTTACAAGCAAAAGAGTAATTGCAATTACATACACAAGGGTTTACAAATATAGAGCTCACATCATAACCAACTTAAGAAAAATAACTCAAAGGTTTGAAATGATTAGGAGGAAAAAAACCCTAAAAGAAACATGAGCGTTTTCAATGCATGTTTTCACAAATGAGATTTTTAGAATATTAATATACCATATGAAAATATGCACAAATACAAAGCTAATGCAAAAAGAACCAATCCAAATGACAAAAATTGAAGAAGTTATGATAAACTGAAAGTTGAATGAAATTGAATAAAATAAATGAACCAAGTGTTAAAAAACATGGAAGTGCCCACACCAAGTATTGAACCCACGTCCTTGGAGTTATAGACTTGAAGTCATGCCAACCCAACCATATGCGCGCGCGTGCAAAGTAATGGGAAGATAAGGAAAAAACATTAAAACTTGAAAAATTACAAAATTAAATAAAAAGGGGGCCTCCCTGAGGCTCGAACAGAGGACAAGGCGCATGGTAAGTGACTTAAGGCATTGCATTTAACCACTGGGGTGGCAATACATCCATGTATTTTTCCACCCCAAATAAATATGTACCATAGGGCACGCATTTTTCTGGGCAAAGATCAAGGCAAGGCAAGTGGAAAACTCAAAATACGTTTTAATCGTAACTCTTTCAATTCTCCACCAAAGTTGATAAAGTTTGAGTCTTAACTCACTTATTTTTTCATGAGGAACACATTGGTGCAGTTGTTTTTTTTTCAAATAATGTACATACAAAGAAATTCGAAGGAACATGCATTTGAAAGCTTTGAGATGCGTTTTGAAACATAATGAGTTGAAACAGATGCAATGAAGGGTAGAAAATGGTTTGAGCAAGTTACAAATATGATATAGAATGAGTTTCAATAGGAATTCTATTCAAAAATCAATAGAGAAAAAAAGAGTACGTGAGTTGCAAATTGATGAAATGATGTTGAAGGAACAAAAAAACAGTCATGATGCATATCAATGAGAGGTCCAAATTGTTAAATTCAATACTGACTGAAGGTTTACACATGCTCCAAATATGTTGTGGAGTGAATTCCAACAGAGGCATTTTCTTAAAAACACTAAAGTGAAAAGTTGGTTTGATTTGGTATTAATTTGCAACTAAAATTCAAGCGAAAAACATGACATTAATTGCCCTCAATCCTCTTAACACAAGCTGCATATCTCACATACACCACATTGTAATAACTTGAGAACAAATTTGATGACATCAAAGGTTACTGTTGCACCCCAAATTTTGACCCCTTAGATCCTCATCATCATTTTAGGATCATATTCATTTGATTAACTAACCTTAACCCATTTCAAGTTTATCTTTGTTAAGATGCAGATGAATCAGGGTTCCGTACCGTCGAAATCGAGGCGTCGATGGTTTGATCAATCAATGTTTTGGATTGATTCAACTTCAAACAATATCAAGAATACTACATTGGGTCAAGTATGAGTTCAATTTGAGGTGGTCACTCGGGAATTGAGAAGAGTGCAATTCAAGATACCCGATTAGGGTTTTTCGATCAAGAAAAGTCAACCGTAGTTTGACTTTTGATTTTAAAAGTGTTTCAATGGTGGTATCATGGTCCGTTAAGTTACTATGGCTTAGTAAAGTCTATCCAAAGAGTTTCAAGTCCTCAGAATACCCGAAGCACCAACAGTCGACTCGGTAGTCACCGATTGATCGAACGGTTGACCAAAAAGTCAACTCTTCAACAATAAGGAATTTGACTTCAAGATGTGAATCAAAAATGTTCCTTATGTCATATTACACCTTCCCATAAAGTTTCATGACCATTGGATCAAGGGTTAAGAAGTAATTGCAAAAATCGGGAATTAGGGTTTTGAAAGGGGCAAGACCATAACTCCTCAACCACACATCCAAATGAAGTGGTTCAAAGCTCATTGGAAAGATCTTAACAAGTAATACAAAAGCCTCAAAGTGGTCCATAATCAAAAATGCATAGATTTGGAGTTATGACAAAATTCATTTCAAGAAGGGAAGTAACTTAGAAAAATTCTAAGTTATTTAGCCTTTTAAGTGATTTTTTCAACAACTTAGAAGGGTTTTTCAACCTAGTTCCATCTAGAATTTGGAAATCTCAAAAACATGAAGGTCATAGAGCTACTTGAGGGCTTTCTAAATTTTGGTAGAACTCCTCAATAGCATTTGTGAGCAGAAAGTTATGGGTCATGAAAGTTAGGGCTGCCAACACTTGAGATTACCAATCCAACACTTTTCAAAATTCATATTTCCACAACTTGAGCTATCCTTGACCCTTGGATTATGATTCAATCTGATAATTAGAGGTGTGGATGAGTGAAAATGCATAAAAATGAGAGATATGAAGAGAGAGGCAAGTTGCAAGCAACTTGTATAAAATAATCAAATGTGTAAGAGGAAAGAGAAACGTTTCTCCTAAGAAAACTGTAGCAGCTGCAAGACTCATCACTCTAAGCTCTATGCAGTCACTTAATGCATCATTCCACTTGATGTTCTGACCTTCCTTGAGCCATGGAACTGATATGTAGAGATCTTGGCAAGATTCATTTCAAAAACTTCATAATCTCCTCCAAAAGTGGCGAATCCAAATCTGCCCTCATGTTCATTTTCACTATAAATAGAGGCACTCTCTATGATGTTAGACACAAGAGAGCACTCTTAAAAACCAAGAGAAATCACAGCTCTCAACTCTCCACCATTTTCTCAAAAGCTTCATTTCTCAAAAACTTCAAGTTTTCCACCAAAATCTGTCTTGAGTAAAACTCTGCTCAAACTCAGTTCCACCACTTCTAAGCCACTCAAACCATTTACACAATCCATAAACATTGTGTAGAAGGTGTCCATACACTCAAACCACCCAAAAATATCATTTTTCTTAAAAGTCAACCTTCATACCTTAGTTTGTTGACTTTCATGTGTTGCACCCTAAAATTTGCTCAACCTTATTCCTTGGTTTATGTTTCATCATCATTAGCATTTGCATATAGAGTCATGTACATAGCCTAACCATCTGCATAGCATAAGCATAGCAAGTCATTCAACAGGGGATCAAGCATTATTCTCATCTCCAGAGGCCTATCAAGAGGTTATTATCCCAATTCAGTCATATTCAAGTCATCAGGAAAGAATTTGAAAGCAAAGAGCTCAGCAGATCAAGCCTTGAGTCCATCTCTTAGCTGAGGGTACCTGAGGATCAACAAGAGGGTTCTGAGCTATGAAATGAAGACATGGAGAGCATCTAGACATTTTGAGAGACTTAAAAAGTCATTGGAGAAGAAAACAAGTCATTGATGAAGGCACAAGAGCTATAGTTGAAGATAGTCGACTAGGGTTTCATCTGGGTCAACCCTAGGTCAACCCTAGGTCAATTGACTGACTTAAAGAGCATTCAAGGCTATTGGAGAGATGTGGGGATCAACATTAGACATATGAAGAAGGATATGGAGATATGACAAGGAGAATTCAAGAGAAATCAAGGAGAAGAGGAGTTACTAAATTAGGGTTTCTCTGTAAAATCCCCTAGTTTAGGTCAAACTTCCAAGCAAGATAAGTCAAAATGCTAGCTTCAAATGGCTTCTTGGCCAACATGAAACTTGTAGAGGATCTCAAGACCTTTAATTTGAGTGGTGGAAGACCTCAAGGAGATTTATAGAACTCAAGTTATGGTCCTTACAAGTTACAGGTCATTTGGGGTGTCTGAATTTTTTGTCTGTGAAAGTGACTTGACTTCCAGCTAATTTTGCCCCTCAAGGAGATTTCAAATGAATTCTTGGTCAACATAAGAGTTGTTCCTCATTGTCTTAGCTTTCTAGAATGGTATGGTATGCCTTCATATGATGTGGAGAACTCAACTTATGGTCTTGACAAGCAAAGGGTATTTTGGGCATTTGTGAATTACAGGTCATTTTAACCTATACCCAAAACTCATACAAGGAGGCCTCAAATGGAAAAACTTACAACATCAAACTTGCTCCAAATGGGATTTTAAGTCTAGAAAGAAGGTCACAAGTTATTGGAGAAGCTCATAGCATGGAGTTGCATGATAGGTCAAAATATGAACTAAAAAGGCTTATAAAGTGAATAATTTCAAAGTGAAAAGTGGTTTGGGAGATTTACAAGTCCAAATGGAGACTTCCAATATATGATTTTGAATGGAAAAGCAATTCTAAGAACAATGGTTCATACACTTTTTTGAGTTTGAAAGAAAAAATGAAGTTATCCATGGTTGCTTATCATTTAAGAAACATAATCAAAATGGATCAAAATTTGAAAACAAGGGAATGTGCAAGATGGATCTAAACAAGGGAATGTGCAAGATGGATCTAGAATGTTCATTTGGGGTCTATATATTCATGAAATGTGCATTGATCAAGGGTTGGCCTCATTTGCACCAAGAATTTCACAAAATCTATCACACTTTTTCATTGAAGTTTCATCACAATTCTCTCAAATTCTTCATCAATCTTCATCATAATCAACTCAATTCCATCCCATCATCATCACAGATCATAATTGAAGCAAGTTCTTGGTGTGAATCACTCATATTCGAGTGCTTTTCTCAAGAATCTCAAAACTACAAGTTCAAGTGGATTGCATGATTCAAGCAAGGAAACTCCAAGTTTGTGCATACAGAATCACATACATCAAGGATTGATCAAGATTCAACACTTAAAAGCCTCAGATCTTCCATCTCCATAGCTGTTCTCAAGATTTCTTACAAGGTAAGTTTTCAATCACACAGCTCGATTCAGTTAGTTAGGCATGTTTTTGTTAGTGTAGAATTGATCTAGGTGGTTAGGAGATTAGTTTAGGTGAGTTTGGAACGATTTGGTGAGGTTTGTTAACAGGTGCCATAATCTGTTGGTGTTGATATCTCTTAGATTAGGGTGTTATAATCGTGGCTTGATAGCATAGGTTAACCTCCATTAGATGTAGTTTAAGTTAGGCTAGGTTTGAGGAAGTTTGGTGATGATCCATACCAGTGCATTTCAATGGAGGCAGGATGTTGATCCATTCGAATTGGTTGATGTGGTGAATTTCAAAGTGAATTGAGATCATAAGATTGTAGAGGGAGAGATTTGGAACAGTTTTCATGTTTGCAGCATGAGGATTGGTTGCGTGTGTGATGAGAACGAAGAAGTGGAAGGTAGGTCGTGCATGGCTGCCATGGAGAAGATAAAACCCTAGGTTGCAGGTT
>OZ012741.1:78784761-78826590 GCA_963859935.3 Lathyrus sativus
CATTTGGGCAGGATCTAAGGTTCTACTGGCGTAGTAGATAGCATGGAGTTTCTTGTCCTTCCTTTGTCCTAGAACTGCGCCTACAGCATAATCACTCGCGTCGCACATGATTTCAAACGGTAGTCTCCAATCTGGTGGTTGCATGATTTGGTGCGGTGATAAGGGCTGATTTAATGTTTCGAATGCTTTTAAACAGTCGTCGTCGGAGACGAACTCAGCATCTTTCATTAACAGGCCGGTCAGAGGTTTTGTGATTTTCGAGAAATCTTTTATAAATCTTCTGTAGAAACCGCATGTCCTAGAAGACTCGTATTTCTCGTACGGATTTTGGAGGTTGGAGATCTTTTATAATCTCTATTTTAGCTTTGTCTACCTCAATCCCTCTATCTGATATGACGTGTTCTAGAACTATTCCTTGTCGGACCAAAAATGGCATTTCTCCCAATTTAGGACGAGGTTTACTTTTACGCAACGTTCTAGTACCATTTCTAAGTTTTGTAAGCATCCTTCAAAACTTTGTCCCACATACCGAGAATCGTCCATAAACACTTCCATAATGTCGTCTATGAAATCTGCGAAGATTGCCATCATGCATCTTTGGAAGGTTGCTGGAGCGTTACAGAGTCTGAACGGCATTCGACGGTAAGCAAAAAGTACCGTAAGGACAGGTGAATGTAGTCTTTTCTTGGTCATCAGGATGGATGAGAATTTGGAAGAATCCTGAGTAACCATCTAGATAGCAGAAATATGAATGTTTGGCTAGTCTTTCTAACATTTGGTCTATGAAGGGTAGCGGGATGTGATCTTTGCGCGTAGGCCTTGTTAAGCTTCCTATAATCAATATACATCCTACTTCCAGTCACAACTCTTTTTGTTATCGATTCGCCTTTTTCGTTTTTAACTACTGTGACTCCTCCTTTCTTTGGTACGACATGAACTGGGCTAACCCATTCACTATCGGAGATCGGATAGATGATTCCCGCATCTAGTAATTTCCTTACTTCATCTCTGACTGCAGTGCTCAGGATGGGGTTCAGTCTTCTCTGGATGCTCTCGAGAAGTTTAGAGTCTTCCTCTATTGTAATTCGATGCATACAGATCGAAGGGCTTATACCTTTTAGATCGCTTATGTTATAGCCTAACGCGGTGGGGTACTTCTTTAGGACTTCTAATAACTTTTCGGTTTCTGGTTGTCCTAAGTCGGCGTTGACTATCATGGTCTTTTTAGTTCATCGTCTAGAAATTCATATCTGAGTTTTTGGGTAGTGTTTTAAGTTCTAAAGATGGGTTCTTCGGACCTGGCATATGGTTTGGGGTCAGTGCTAAGCTTTCGCTTAGGCTGTCGTCCTTATACGGTTTACGCCAATTGTCGTCTTCAGAAATGTCGGGTATTTGAATCTTTATTATTTTTGAATACGTGGTCTCTTCATTTTCAAGTTCTCTTATGCATTCGTCGATTTCGTCCACTAAATAGCAGGTATCGTCTATTGCTGGTGCTTGTAAGAACTTGGTGAGAATGAACTCTATCTTTCTCTCCTACTTCGAATGTTAGCCTTCCTTTCTTCACGTCTATAATCGCTCCGGCTGTAGCTAGGAACGGTCTTCCTAGGATAATCGGGGTTACAGTGTCTTCCTTGATGTCCATGATTATGAAGTCGGTTGGAATGTAGAATTGTCCTATTGCGTCTGAACGTTTTCCAGTATTCCGACGGGGTATTTTACTGATCTGTCAGCTAATTGTACGAACTTTTGGTTGGTCTGAGGTCTACATATTCAGCTTTTTGCATATAGATAAGGGCATAACACTGATACTGGCTCCTAAATCGCATAGAGCTTTATCTATTACGAACTTTCCTTGACGCATGGTATGGAGAAACTACCTGGGTCTTTTATTTAGGAGGCACGCGGTTCTGAATAATAGCGCTACACTCTGCAGTAAGTGTAACTGTTATCCTCGATCTTTCTCTTATTCGACAGGATCTCTTTGAGAAATTTGGCGTATGACGGAATTTGAGTTATCGCTTCTGTAAAGGAATAGTAATATTCAGCTGTTTAAGAGCTCTATAAATTTCTTAAACTGTCCTGAAGTTTTAGAGTTTATTAGTCTTTGCGGATAAGGAATAGGTGGTTTATATGGCGCTGGAGGTGCTTGAGTTTTTTCACTTGAGGTATCCTCCTTCTCGTTGTCCTCCTTCTTCTCTAACTCAGATTCCTTTTCTGCTTGTTCAGTTGGTTTCTGTTGCATGGATGAGTTTTCGGTCCTCGGATCGATCGGTTCGTCCAATTCTTTTCCACTTCTTAGTATCACAACATTTGCTTGGCCTTTGGGATTCTGTTCGGGTTGTCCAGGAAATGTGCAAGCAGGTGCGGCAGCAGATGCTTGCTGTTGAGCCACTTCTGATATCTGAGTTTCTAACATTTTGTTGTGGGTGGCTAAAGCGTCTACTTTTTCTGTCAACTGTTTAATTTGCTCGCTAGTGTGTATGTTTGATTCAGGAACTCTTTGTTCGTCTGAGCTTGAGTAGCTATGAACTTTTCCATCATCAACTCGAGGTTTGATTTCCTAGGTGCATTCTGAGCAGCTGGTTTTTGATATCCTTGCGGAGCAGTAGGCATTTGCAATGCATTTTCGCTTTTGTAAGAAAATTTTGGATGATTTCGCAACCTGGGTTGTAGGTATTTGCGTAGGGATTTCCATGAGCATAATTTACCTGGTCTGGCGGGATTCCGGCTAGCAATGGGCATTCGGGTGCATTATGAGTGGTGCTTCCATATAACTCGCAATTTGGAGTTACTGCAGCGACAGTTGCAGTGGGTTAACGGTCAGACTATCGATCTATTGTGCTAGAGCATCTGCTTTAGCATTGAACTTTTTAAGGCTGCTGATTTCGTACATCCACCTTTCGCTGTGGTTTTTTCATTTGGAGTGCGTTCACCTCCCCATTGGCAATGGTTTTGTGACATGTTTTCTATTAATTGATAGGCTTCATCGTATGGCTTATCCATAAGTGCACCGCCCGCCGGCAGCGTCTATTGTCAATCTAGTATTGTATAGAAGCCCATTATAGAAAGATATGATTGTCACCCAGTCTTCTAGACCGTGGTGAGGACATGTTCTCATCATATCTTTGAATCGTTCCCATGCTTCGTAGAGAGATTCAGTATCTTTCTGTCGAAATCCGTTGATTTGAGCTCTAAGCATAGGCAGTTTTGCTTGGTGGAAAATATCTCGCTAAGAAGACGTTCTTCAATTGCTCCCACGTCGTAACGGAGTTGGATGGTAACGATTGTAACCATGTCCATGCTCTGTCTCTAAGAGAGAATGAGAAAAGACGAAGTCTTATCGCGTCTGGAGTTACTCCATTTGCTTTCACTGTGTCTGCGTATTGTACAAACTTCGTTAGATGTTCGTTCGGATCCTCAGTGCGTTACCTGAGAATTGGTTTTGTTGTACAACCGACAGCAATGATGGTTTCAGCTCAAAATCATTTCGGGTAATAGCTGGGGCAGCAATGCTACTTCTAGGCTCCATCTGAGATGGTGTAGCGTATGCCTTCAGCGGTTTGTTCGGATGTCCTTCAGCATCGTCGTTCTTCTTCGGATTTGGGAATGGAAGTGAGAGGATCAGGAGTGTTATGTTGAGTTGGTACTCATGATTCGGCTTCTTAGATGTAAGAAGCGTTCTAGTTCTGCGACTGAAGGTTTCAAGATATCGCCTTGTGGCGATCACTTGGCATACAATTCGACAGCACTAGTAAAGGAAAAATGAAAATTGTTTACCTAGTCTATACGGCGTAACAGAAGGTTACATTATTGACTAATCGGGTCCCCGGACAACGGCGCCAAAAACTGATCGCGACTTTCTATGTCTAATACAACTAACTGCAAGTGCACAGTCTATCGCGTAGTAATAAAAGATATCGATCCCACAGGGACTCGTAATCAAACTAGTGTTCTCGGGAGTTACTATGTTTAGCTAGGTAGAATATGTTTTAAGGGGATAAGATTGTCACTAAAAGGGGGAACTAAGATTACTGTTTAGATTTTAATTAATTGAATCGATACGTAGTAATTGTGTTCTTCAGGGATTTGATAAGTTACTGGTGTATGAAATAGTTTTCACAGTTTATTTAAGCAGAAAATGGAGA
This sequence comes from Lathyrus sativus, assembly GCA_963859935.3. Lineage (NCBI taxonomy): Eukaryota > Viridiplantae > Streptophyta > Magnoliopsida > Fabales > Fabaceae > Lathyrus > Lathyrus sativus. Next base: position 78,788,910 of record OZ012741.1, read on the forward strand.
TTTGAAGACTCTCGTCTCACAATGGTTATTGACGCTAATCATAATCCTAAAGGGCCAAACGTACACTTTCGTATCCCGTTCGGGGTTAAAACTATTTTTTGGAAATCTCTAAGTTGTAATTCGTTTAAAGTGCTTTCGCTGTTATTAAAACAAATGCCTAGTGTTTACTATCTGACCTTACCGCAGCTTTCGCTTGTTGGTTCGTATCTTAATTAATTTCCAATTTCGTGGTAAAACTACTTTTAAAATAAGTTTCTCGCTTTCGCGACGAAGTTTATTCAGTGAATCAATTTTAAAACACTTAGACCATAGATTATTTTTGTGAAAAGAAAGTTTTCAAAACAAGAGTTATCAATCCCATTCGAATTATTACTATATATCGATTGCCTAAGTTTAGCTAGACATGGAATTGGAAGAACAAAACATAAATAATAATAATAAATAATAAATTGCATTATGTTAAAACAAAAGTCGATCAAAATGAAAACCTGTAAATAAGCCAATTGGCCTTTGGGCAGATCCTCCACAGATGTTGGCAGGATTCTGGTCTTTAGTGCCAATTTGATCGTACAGTGCAGTAGCAATTACAAAAGAGCAGAAATGGGAATAAGGAAATGCAAAGGAGAAATGGATACAATAAAAACTGGAAAGTAAATTTGCTCTGGAAATTAAATTCGGCAGCACTTCGTGGTATGAATGCATCACCCTTTTTGAAGTCCCCTGCTTCCCTTTTTATAGAAGTGAATCCCAACGGTTATCTCTGAGGATGATGGACCTTGAGGCAGATAATTTAGGGAGTAGTGGACCACTTAATGGAATTGGAACTGCTCTTTTGACGTGTAATCTGAGTGGGGCGTTTTTGCCTGCATGACGGTCGTCACAAGGTGTGACGGTCGTCACCCGTGTGACGATCGTCATGCATCTGTGACGGTCGTCACATCAGCAAAAACAGTCTGCTGCGCTTTTCATTGTGTTTTCACATCCTTTTCGTCCATGTTTCATCTGGGATTGCTTCTTTTCTTCATGTTGCCTTGTTTAGACCGTGATCGTTGAATACCTGCAAAAACATCAGACAAATACACGAAAATAACCGAAATCGGATCGAAAACGGTTAGACTTTAGTTGAATTATGCATGAAAATATCTATATGATTTCGTGTTATCATCTGCTCACGGGTAGTTTGTATTTGGAACTGGTTGTGCTCGAAAGAAACAAGTGCCTTGATCATTTCTAATTTCTTCACAAATTCACAATAATAAAAGACAAAGCATGAATTAAGAGAATCAACACAGTTCATTAGAATCCAGTATTTATTTGTACAATGGAGGTTTCCTCACAATTTGTGGTCTTAAGTCCTAAGTGAATCATTCATTCAATCATGTTGCAAAAAGAACAATATTCAATTACAACAAGAATAAGTTCTTCATGCTTTATAAAGTTCTAACCGAAGGTAACCATGTACCTTAGTTTGTATTCGCTTGTTTATTTTTATCATTGTCATCCAAGCTCGGATGCACCTTCATTGGATACTTCTTTCAGAGAGCAACCAATCTAGAAGGTTTTGACACCCAACAACCACATAAATTATTAAACAGAATAATTTAAAACAAGCACAATAATTTAAAACAAAACATTAACCATTAAAAATAAAAATAGTGTGCGTGGGGGACTAGACAGCCCAAAAAGTACAACCCACAATACTGAAATCAAAACAGAATATCCGAAAATAAAACAAAATACTAAAAATGAAAAGATAACAACTTAGTACTCTTCGGACTCAGACTCCTCCTCCTCAGAACCATCATCATCAAAATCCTCCTCTCCCTTACATCATCAGAACCATCATCATCGTCAGCGTCAGCATCATCATCAGCGGCAGGACCACTAGCACCCAGCCCCCCCTCTCCAAAAACCGCGTCCTGCAAAAACTGCTCACCGCGTCATCATAGGACGCTCAACGGAGGGGTCTCGGGTCTGAAGCTGCAATACCTGCATAGAATCATGAATATCCATCATAGCTCGTTGCGGTGCTGCCATCCAATCCCAATTATAGTTGCACACTGCTTGCTGAAAAGGGTCGAACCCTTGTGAAGAAGCGCCGGGATCATCAACGGGGCCGTGGATCTTCACCAAACTGCGGGAAGGAAGCTTCATCCGTGACCTGGGAGCATAAGGCCATAATGAGGCAGGGAAAAGCAAGGGGCAGTTAACCTCACGACCCCGACTTTAGACCACTCTCAACAATGGACTTCAGCTCATTGGCAATAATCCTAGCCACATCAATCTGGACATTAGTGAGTATGCAATGGGACAAGGTGTGCCACTGGGATCAGCACAGTCGATGTGTGGGATTTCAGCATAATGTTTGTCAGAACCAGAAGTAAAATCAGCTGAGCTATAGGAATCATGTCCTCCCTATGATATCTCATAGGATGTCCAGATTGGGTTAGCTCAACCGATTTACCCTCTAGCAACAGGGCAGCGAAAATGGCATATGTATCTCTCTGCAACCTCAGGTCTCTGGTATATCTGTCCAATTCATTTCCTCCCAAATGGAGCGGTTCACCTAGCACTTGGTTAATGGAATCCCTGTCGAAAGTGGCCTGACGACCCATCACTCTTGTAGACCATGTGAAGGGTTCGTCGTCATTGGGCAGCGCGTTCGCGTAGAACTCGCGCACAATATCGATGCTGTAGTTTTCGAGAGGAGAAACCAGCCTAGCCCACCTTTTACTGTTGATCAGCCCAGGAAAAGTGCGGTACTTCGCCTTGTGGGTCTACGGTGAACCTCTTTTCAGGGAGGATCTTCCTTTTTTGCAGCGCTACAAAGCAGACAACTTGCTTTGCCCCTATGAATTTTCTGTATCAAATTGGATCGGGACCGTACGGGAGGTGCTGGCAACATTTCTCTTCTTACTATGACTACCTGAGGCCATCTGCAAAACAAACACAGAAGACACCAACAAACAGCAACACAAGATTATCAGTCATCAAAAATAAAAACAAAGTTCTGTCATGCTCGCTGGCTTGCTCGCCTAGCGAGTCCATAGCGAATGCTCGCTACTGACTCGCCTAGTAAACGAGCTAGCGAGCGCTACAAAAGTTTTAAAAACAACCACTGTGTTGGACCCCAAACATCCAAAATCCCAAATTTGTTGAATACAATTCCAGAACTACTTGATTAATCATCAAAGGCATTGGTCTTGGTACACATGCATACCTAAAGTTTCAATTCCCTAACTTGCAAAGTCTAACCTAAACCCTAATGTTCCTACAATTACAACAATGAAGAACAAAAAGAGAGGAGAAAGATAAAACCTTACTGCAGCAGAGAGAATGATATACGCAAATTAGGGCTTGTAAGAGAATAGAGAGGAGAGCTCTGGGTGCTTATGTTTTACAGTGGAAGTGTGAAAGTGAGAGTGAGTGAGAAAGACTCGGTTACAAAAGAAAAACTGATTTTGGGCCTACAAGAGTGGCCCACAAAACAACTTAAAATTCCAGATACGCGTACGTTCTCCTAGTGAACGGATAGCGAAGGCTCGTTGCATGCTCACATAGCGAACGTGCTAGCGAGCATGACAAAATTTCAAAAAAAATCAGGACAGCAGCCAAAATTCAGTTTCAGCATGCTTCTTCATGTAGACTCCCACAAAACACAAAAAATAAACAACAAATACTTACAACGTTGAGGTGCCTCTCAATAAGCGCTTGTTTAACGTCGGATAAGCTCGACGGTCCAAGATGCTCACACCGGAACATCCAGAAGAAAGGCACAGCTTTCTCGATCAACTAGGCCGCCAAGATATACCTTTAAACGTTGACCATTTACCGTCCAACTGTCCTTCTTTTCAATGTCTTCAATCACAACAGCCCCAAAAGTTTTCACCTCTTTCACACGAAATGACCCGGACCATTTTGACTTCAATTTTCCGAGAAAAAGCCTCAACCTGGAATTAAACAATAACACCAACTGCTCGGGCACAAATTCTTTTTTTTCGGAGCTTTTTATCATGATATTCCTTTACTTTTTCTTTGTACAACCAACTTGAGTGATATGCGGCATTGCGCATCTCCTCCAACTCAAGCAGTTGCGCCTTTCTTTTTTCACCGGCCAACTAATTATCAAAGTTCAAAAATTTTAAAGCCCATAAGGCTTTGTGCTTCATTTCGACCGGAAAATGGCAAGTTTTACCAAAAACCAGTTGAAATGGAGTTAGCCCAATTGGAGCTTTATAAGCAGTGTGGTATGCCCATAAAGCTTCATCCAATTTTTGCGACCAATCTTTTCTAGAGTTAGACACGGTTTTTTCCAGTATTCTCTTAATCTCCCGATTAGAGACCTCAGCTTGACCATTGGCCTATGGGTGATACAGAGTTGCCACTCTATGTGTTACATCGTAATGTTGCAAAACTTTTTCCAACGGTGCATTACAAAAGTGTGACCCTCCGTCACTGATCAACACACGGGGGGTTCCGAAACGGGAAAAGATGTTTTTCTTTAAAAAATTTATAACCGTTTTAGAATCCGCCCGCGGTGAGGCAATCACCTCAACCCACTTCGACACGTAGTTAACTGCAACCAGCAAGTATTCATTTCCAAAAGAGGGTGGTAATGGTCCGACAAAATCGATACCCAAACAATCAAATAATTCCACCTCTTGGATGTTTTGGAGAGGCATCTCGTCTCTCTTGCCTATCCCACCACTTTGTTGGCAACTGTCACAACTTTGCGCATGGGAATTTGCGTCTTTAAAAATAGAAGGCCAATAAAATCCTGATTGAAGGACTTTATTTTCCGTTCTTGCCCCATTGAAATGTCCGCCGTAAGGCGAGTTGTGACAATGCTATAGAATACTTTGCGCTTCATCACCGGTAACACACCTTCTCAAGATGTTGTCACCATCCAACTTAAACAAGTATGGGTCATCCCACACATAATACTTACAATCCGAGATAAATTTCCTTTTTTGGTTCAGAGTTAGGTTAGAAGGCACAATATCACTCGCCTTGTGGTTTGCAAAGTCCGCAAACCACGGCCTAACTTGAACTTTAAAAAGTTTTTCATCAGGAAATTCTTCTCGGATTTCCTTTTCAAAAGATGTAACCTCCACATTCACAAGGCGAGATAAATGATCCGCCACTAAATTTTCCGATCCTTTCTTGTCCTTAATTTCAATATCAAATTCTTGTAACAGGAGGATCCAACGGATGAGCCTTTGCTTCAAATCCGGTTTGGTGAGCAAATATTTAATCGCCGCATGGTCGGTATACACAATCACTTTAGAACCAATAAGATAAGACCGGAATTTTTCTAGCGCATACACTATCGCAAGTAGTTCTTTTTCGGTGGTAGCATAATAAATTGCGCCTCGTTTAGAACTTTACTTGCGTAGTGTATAGCATGAAATTTTTTTTCTTTCCTTTGTCCCAATACCGTTCCAATAGCGTAGTCGCTCGCATCACACATTAGTTCAAAATTCAAATTCCAATTCGGAGCGACTATAATTGGAGCAGTAACAAGTTTTTCCTTCAAAATTTTAAAAGCATGTAAACAATCTTCAGTTAAGAGAAATACCTGGTCCTTGGCGAGCAAATTACTCAAAGGCCTAGCTACCTTTGAGAAGTCTTTTATAAATCGCCGGTAAAAACCGGCATGCCCAAGGAAGCTTCGGATTCCCTTCATATTAACCGGAGGAGGCAACTTTACAATCACGTCAACTTTTGCTCCATCCACTTCAAGCCCTTTTGAAGAAACTTTGTGTTCGAGCATTATCCCCTCAGTTACCATGAAGCGGCATTTCTCCCAATTAAGCACGAGATTTGTTTTCACACACCGTTCAAGCACCGTTTCCAAATTATCCAAGCATAAACCAAAAGAACTTCCAAACACGGAGAAGTCTTCCATGAACACTTCCATCGTTTTCTCGATCAAGTCGGCAAAAATGGCTTGCACACATCTTTGGAAAGTCGCCGGTGCGTTGCATAACTCAAAGGGCATTTTTCTGTATGCGAAAATTCCAAACGGACATGTGAAAGCCGTCTTCTCGTGATCGGCCGGGTTAACCGCAATTCGGTTGTATTCGGAATAGCCATCAAGGAAACAATAGTATTTTTGGCCTGAAGGTCTTTCCAACATTTGGTCCATGAACGGAAGTGGAAAATGGTCTTTTCGAGTTACGGTATTCAACGCCTATAATCAATACACATTTTCCACCCCGTTGCCACCTTCGTCGGTATCAATTCATCTTTTTCATTTCGAATGACGGTTATTCCACCCTTTTTCGGAACCACATGCACGAGACTCACCCAAGGGCTATCCGAAATTGGGTAGATCATTCCCGCATCTAAAAGCTTAACAACTTCTTTCCTAAGAACCTCCTTCGTAGTAGGATTGAAGCGGCGTTGAGGTTGAGCTACCGACTTAAAATCCTCTTCCATTAAAATCTTGTGCATACAATAAGAATGACTAATTCCTTTGAGATCAGAAAGAGTCCATCCCATCGCTTCTTTATTCTTTTTCAACACATCAATTAAACGGGATTCTTCATTTTTAGACAAAAGGTTGCTTATGATAACCGACTTCTCTTCGATTTCATCAAGGAATGCATACTTCAAGTTAGAAGGTAGCATTTTCAATTCAATTGACGGTTTTTCTTCATGGACCTCCTTTTTCAACACTTCCTCTTCGACTTCCCATGGTTGCAACTCTTTAAAATTATCAAGTTCCTGTAAATATTCCTTAAGAGCTTGCTCTTCTTCTATTGTAAAAACATCAAAAGAGTCATCAAGAGCTAATTCCACAGGTGAAGTCACATGAATATGCTTAGATACTTCCAACGTTGCTTCTTCAACCACATCAATTCGGAAACTATCATGATTATCTTTTGAATGCTTCATAGCTTCAAAAAGATCAAAAGTGACTTCTTCATTTTGGACTCGCACTTTTATCAAACCATCATCAACATCAATCATTATTCGAGCAGTTTTCATGAAAGGTCAGCCTAGGATTAGCGGAACATCATCATCCTCTTCCATGTTAATCACAATGAAATCAACCAGAAAAAATAATTTGTCAACTTTAACCAATACGTCTTGAGCAAACCCATGAGGATGGGTAGTCGACTTATCGGCCAATTGCAACGTCATCCGTATGGCTTTCATTTCAATGTTACCAAGCCTTTTCACAATAGACAAAGGTATTAAATTAATGCTTGACCCCAAATCAATTATCCCTTTTCCGACATATTCATCATCGATAGTAACCGGCAAAGTAACTCTTCCCGGATCAACCTCTTTTCTCGGAAGATTCCTTTGGATGATGTCACTACAACTAGCATCAAGAACAATTGTTTCCGATTTCATATACCTCCGCTTTTTAGTTAGTATGCCTTTCATGAACTTGGCATACTTTGGCATTTTCTCCAAAGCTTCGGCAAACGGTATGTTTATTTGAAGTTGTTTAAAAATATCCATGAACCGGGCGTAATGCCGTTCATTTTCCCTCCTGAATGGAGCATGTGGATATGGTAAGTTTTGGACCGAAGTAGTGCTCACTACCTCCTTTCCTCTAGACGCTCTAGAATTCCGCTCTTTTTTCTTCTTCACTTCCTCCACCTTCACTTTTTCACTCTTATCATTTTCTACATCTACACTTTCTTTATTTTCAACTTCAACCTTTTTTTTTCATTATTTTCAACTTCTTCCTCACTTTCCTCCTCAACTTCACCATCAATTCTATCATTAATTTTTTTTCTCCTCATCCTTTCTCTCATCCTCTCTTTTTTCACTCTCATTTCTTTTTTTACTCTCACTAACCAACTCCCTTCCACTTCTCGTCGTGATTGCTTTATAATGCTCCTTTGGATTTGTTTGCGTGTTCGTCGAAAAAGAAGGTCCGGATTGTTGTTCCGCTAGTTGCTTAGCAAGTTGTCCAACTTGAGTTTCAAGAATTTTGATTTCCGCATCGTTGCTCTTTTGTTTAGCCATTGACAATTGCATGAATTGCGTCAATGTATCTTCCAATTTTGAAGTTACGACTGGCGGTTGTTGAGGTTGATAAGGATTTTGACGGCTGGAATTACCACCCCCATAACCTTGGTTATGGTGATAGTTACTCCTTGGTTGGTACCCTTGATTTGGTTGATAGTGTTGTTGTGGTTAATTTTGAGAATGTTGTTGATAAGGTGGTTGTTGCTGTTGTTGCCTCAGTTGGTAGTCTCGTTGATTTGCCATATAGTTTACCTCTTCGAACCCGGGAGGTGGACAAAATCCGGTATGATGTTCACCTTTGCAAAGCTCACAACAAGATATTTGCTTAGCTTTTGAGGGCTCTTTCATCTCTTTGATTTGTTGAGTTAAGCGTTCCACTTGTTGTGAAATGAGTTTATTTTGTGCAAGGATATTTATCGAGTTCTTAACTTTTTAGTAACAAAAGGGGTTTGGTTTTTAGTAACGGTATCTTGCATAAAAGGTAATAAAGTGAGGTAGAAGATTGATTTTACGATTTAATGAAGATTGTCAAAGTTAGGGTTCGGTAATCACTTTGCTTGTATATGTTCGATCAACGATACGCATAAACTCCTTTAGATGATAAACACATTCACAACATCCTCCCAATGTGATTATTTCTATCTCACATTGTGATTTTTCCCATTTTGATCCATTGTTGATTTCTCACACAATCTATCATAATGACAACATTTAGGTTTAACATTTTCATGAACAACCACATTCAAAACTATTTCTAGCTTAAGAAAATAGAAGGATGAAAACCTAGGTCAAGAGTTGGAAAATATCTTTCAATCATAAACCAACACAAAAAGTTATAAATAAAGCAAGGTTTTCACCATATATTCATCATCCAAGAGTTTACAAATGAAGATCATCCATATACATACAAAGCTGAATGATCACCTACATCTAACCTTGACAACATGAAGAACTTAGCTACTCATTTTCATGGTAGCTTGCAAAAGAAGTTTCGGAAGAAGGTTGATGAACATCCGAGTCGAAGAATCCAACTTGGATGAGAATCCACCTTATCTTTGTAGAATAATGTTTTGAAATGAAGAAAATAAGAGATAGATGGTTTCTAGGTCACAAAATCTCTTATGCAGCAAAACTAGTGAAAAATATATTATTTTTGTTCAAAAAGTACATAGGCCTATATATAGAAAAAGTTGCTGTCCCGTCACGCTCGCGTCCTCATTCGCCTAGCGAGCTAACAGTGAACGTTCGCTACAGCCTCGCATAGCGAACATGCTAGCAAGGGCTGAGGAAAAGATTCTGGAATGCTTCGCTACTTGCTCGCTAGGTGCTCGCCTAGCGAGTTCTTCGCCACCTGCCTCGCTGCCAGCGAATAATGCCATTTTGCTTCCACCCAAGTCTGGGAGTGTTCGCTAGCAGCTCTCTATAGGCTCGCCTAGTGAACAACTCGCTGCAACACTCGCCAGATGTTCGCCTAGCGAACATGCTTTTGCTCTTGTTCTTTCTTGATTCCTTTAGGCAACTTTTTTGTGTCTTCAAGTTTTGCTCTTTCATGCTCAAGTACTGCACAATAACACACAAATTAAAAGGACCAAGAGCATTTCACATCATATCACATATCACCAAAAGCAAGGCGGTTTTGAACCGAAATTAGACAAAAAGGAGCGAAAGATGCCCACATTTGATAGCTCAAATAAGCTTAATTGGGCATCTAACAATAATCAAAACGCTCGTACTGTCATTCTTATGCAAGATTTCTCCAACACTTGCATGGAGGATTTTCCCAATGTCTTCGCTTACTGTCAGCGTCTTAAGATACTCTCTGACCAGTTGAGAAATGTCGGCTTTTCTATCAACACACTGTCTGGTTCTTCAACTGATATCTGGTCTTCCAGAAGCTTACTGCAGTGTTTCCACCTTGATTCGCCAGAGTAATCCTCTTCCTACATTCAATCAGTCTCGCTCCATGCTTACCTTGGAAGAAGCTGGTATGGCTAAAATGGAAAGCACCGACTCTCATGCTGCCATGCATACCATTTAGCAGCGACCTTCTGAAGACACCTCTCAACGTGGCAACCGCCGCCACGGGAACCGTTCTCACTCTCGTGGCAACCAGGGTCGCGTAGGGGGACGTGGTAACCGTAGTGCGCATTAGTTTAGAGCTTCCAACGCCCCTTCCTCATGGTCTTCTCCTTCTTGGCAGTATCAACAGCAGTACCCAGCTTGGCAACCATGGGGTTGGACTCCACCACCATGGGCTATGCCTTCGACACGCCCTACCGGTCCTTCGAACCAGCCTGGAATTCTAGGACAGTGTCCTCAGTGTTGCACCCCAAAATTTGCCCAACCTTTTCTTGGCTTGACTTTTGTTTCATTATATTATGTTGCATTTTTGCATTGCCTAACATTTGTCCTTGAGACAAGGGATCGAGGTTTTCCTGTGGCTCATAATTCATTCTTAGTGCAAGCAATTAAACCACGAGCATTAAGGGGCTCTGGCATTTATTTTACCTAACAGTCAGGCGACTAATTCTATTTTGCAGGTTATTTTCAGCTAAGAAAGTAGCATTCAGGCTATCGTAAGCATTCTCATGGTTACAGCGTTCAAGAGCACATTCCAAAAGCTTAACAGGGTTCAAAACAGCAAGAAATGGGCGAACGGGCAGGTTTTCCCTCCAAAAGGTGCCAGAATTCAAATTTTGAAGGTGTTAATCGGTTAACGCATATGGTTAACCGATTAACCAAGGAAAAATCAGGCCAGTTTTGAAAATTTGAAGGTGTTAATCGGTTAACGCATATGGTTAACCGATTAACCAAGGCAAATTTTGCCTATGTACGTGATTTTTCAGTGCAGAGCCATTTGGGGTCCAATTTTGATCACTTGGAAATCCAATTTTACACTTGGGAAGGATCTAGAACCATTTTGAATTTTGGTTAATTTTCAAATTATTCAAAACTCCCTCCAAACTCCCACTCCTAATTCCATTCCAAATTTTCCAAACCATATTCCAAACCATGCTTTGGATCCAAGCCTAAAGGATAGTTAAGTGATTAACTCCAAACCACACTCATTCTAACCTTCATTTTTCACTCTCATTCAGAATTGATATCATTTCTCTAAATTTCCTCCATAGCCAAAACCTTCACCAAAGCTCTTTTCTACTTGAAATCCTTGATTCTTCATTGGAATCATTGACTTCTAAGAGCTAAACCTTCATCTATCATCTCCATTGGATCAATTTCTTCATTCAATTTTCATGCAAATTCAGATATGAAATTTGAAGTGAAGCTAGAAGTAATTATTTGAAGAAATTTGGCTTAGTCTTGAAGGATCTCCATCTCTACTACAAGGATTAGCTTAGATTTTGAAGTATTCTAGATTTCTTACTTCGATCTACTCATTTCCAGCAAATCAATATTAACCGAAGCAAATCTCCGCTTTGTAGGTTGGAAATTCTTGATCCGATTTTGTTTTTAGCTTATTTGCATATTTATCATGATGATTTTCATTTTTGATTGATTTGCTGCATTTTGATTCATATGATCTGTGTTGGTGCTGTTTAGATCTATATACATGCGGTTGGAATCATGGTTTGCTGGTTTAATTTCGTGATTAAGTGATTATTCGATCATCCGGTTGATCGGATAAGTGCTTATTTGCTGCACATGCTGTTCTATTACTGATTTTCTGCTGTTGGCACAGTGTTAATCAGTTAACGCATATGGTTAATCGATTAACCATTACAAATTTCCAGATTTTTCAAAGTTTTCACAGTGTTAATCGGTTAACGCATATGGTTAACCAATTAATCAGTTCAAATTTTCAAATTTTTTAAACGTTAACAGTGTGTTAACCGATTAACCCTGGGGGTTAACCGATTAACACTGTGCCAGTGGGTCTGTTTTGCTGTTTTGCTTGCTTATTTGAGTACCGTTTCACTTCAAATCATTGTAATTTGATATGATGCATTAAAAGTGAAATGTTTTGGGATATATGTCGTTGTTTTGGTTGTTTAATAGAGATTTCGTCGACATTCGTGTTCTTTTCCACTTGAATGCATGCTTATGGATGTGGTTCAAGGTGATGATCTTTTGCATGTTCATTTGCTTTCATCTTTTGCGCTTTCCTTCATGTTTGCATCATTTTTGCATTGCTTTTGAGGTCGAGATGCGCTTGTGGCGGCTGCTGCCCCATACATTTTTCCTTCCTCCCTCCATCCTAAGTGTGCATTCTCATGTTTGCATATTGCATTTTATTATGCTTTCTCCTTTTGTTTTCTCTTTCCATGTCCCCTTTAGGATCTAACCTCCTTTGTTTAAGGATAGTTATAGACATTAGGATTCAAACCATGCATGACCACATTAGGTAGTCCCCTTTTGTATCCCAACTCTAGGTCCACTTTGCATGACAACTATTAGGTTTGAGTTAGTCTCCCTTTAGTGCGTCCCCTCTCCTCTCATCTTCAAACACTTTTAAAATATATAATAAAGAATAACAAGTGTTGTACGCTACGAGCCTTAAGCTACTTGGGAAATGGTGATTGGGGGGCTTCCTCTCAATGGCCTAGAGTGTTTAGTGTACACCCTTTGGGTGATATGCAACACATTCGCTCCTAGGTCATAGTCTTTAGTGCAACATGAGTTACAAATTAAATTCAAAACACTTCTTCTCTAAAAAACACAAAAACACTTCAAATATTTTTCATCCTTCAGGATCTTAATAATGGAAAACCATTTTCACAAACAATAGTGTTGTTAACCCTTAGTTCTACCGCAAACAGGCATCGTCCCTAACTACTAGAACTACCTGTTAACCTTACTCGGGTAAAAACAGACGAACAAACCGGTGTTTTGGTTAGCCCAACTACGTTTTCTCTAATCTCTCATACCTGCTAAGAGTACATAGGCACGAGACAACGATGTCTCGGCGAGCAACCTTTCCCTTTTTCACCCGTAGTTAGCCGAACTACGTTGACTCTGACTTTCCCATTGCACGAGGGAATACTTAGGCCCGGAGCTGCGATGCTCTGTCGAGTCTCTTTTCTTTTCTTTTTGTCCCCTGAGACCTTTAGCTAGTGGATCGAAGGAAAGTAGTGGTGGATGTGCTGGCTTTGCTAGTTCTAGTTCACCATGAAATTCGCGCTCAGACGAGATTTTCTTTGATGATTTTCTTTCTGGCCCTTTGGGATCGAAGGGATTTTGGATCTGAGAGTTGTCGACTCTGGGGACCGATCATTTGTGAGTCATCTAAGTGAGGCATCTTCAAGAGATTATGATCCTAAACCAGAAATGGTGAACGTATCATCGTTTCTTGAAAGTTTGTGACGCTGAAGAACGCATAGGATGCCGAACCTTATCAGTGGATAGGTCCATACATGTGAGAGGGATTGGGTTATGCAGGAAACCTTGACTTCCAGACTACCCGGTTTTCTTTACAGAGTGGATTTTTATTCTTGGTACAGGAGTCATAATGTTCTTACTAAGGCGGAGCGCTGATTATTCTTGACCAACAGCACAACAATCTTGATCCCCTGTTTGCATTTGCATTTGCATTTTCATCTGCATTTTCATTAACATGTATTTATGTTGCAGGTGCATATTGCTTTCACGATTCTAGTGGTCTTGTTCCTTTATTTCTGACATGGAGTCTTTGAATAGAACAGTGGCTTACAAGCTCCCATCTCCCGATGTTAGTTCTTTGTTGAGTTTGATTTCCATGGCTGATGGGAAGGTGATGGAGGACTTTAGGCAGCCTTATGGGAGGTTGTTGAGATGTGTTTGCAAGACTTCAGTACATGAGATGGATGGTCTTTATGCTCTTATACAGTTCTACGACTCACAACTGAGGTGTTTTGTTTTCCCTAACTATATCCTGGCACCAACATTGGAGGAGTATTCTATGTTGTTAGGCTTGCCTATTCTGGATCGGATGCCATTCTTCCATACTGACGCTAAGACTGATCTGGCTAAGCTAGCTGTTGTATTACACGTGGATGCTTCAGAATTATAGGGGAATTTGACCAAGTGGAATTGTGTGCCTGGTTTTCCTTTGGTTTTCCTGGTTGATAAGGCTCGACAATTTGCTAAGGACGGTTGTTGGATTGTGTTTAGCGCTATTTTCGCTCTCTGTATCTACGACATTATATTATTTCCTAATCTCCTTGACTTTGTGGATTTGGATGCGTTCCATATTCTGGCTTCAGGAAACCCAATACCTACTCTTCTTGGAGACGTTTATCATTCTGTTCACTACAAGAATGAGAACCGAAGGGGAAGGAATGTAGCTTGTTGTGTTCCTTTGTTGTACAGATGGTTTTCTAGTCATATGCCCAAGACAGTTCCGTTTGTTGCCACCGCTGGTACTTCAAAGTGGTCGGAGAGGTTGATAGGTCTATCTGCAGAGAACATTACTTAGTTTGACCGAGATATGCTTGGTACAAAGGTTATTTATAGTTGTAGTGGATTTCCTAACGTCCCTTTGGTCGGAAGGAAAGGATGCATCAACTATAACCCATCTTTGTTGGTTAGGTAGTTTGGATACGCGCTGAGGGGTCCTCCTAAGGAAGAGGAGATACAAGAATCTCTGTATCTCACCGGGTTGTTGGAGGGTGAGATTTTAGGCAGACTTGAGCATGCTTGGAACAACATTCACAGGATGGGGAAAGTTTTATTGGGGAAGAGTGATAGTCGAGCATATGACCCTTACCTGACTTGGATTCATGATAGAGCTGCGAAGTTTTTGATGTCGTTTCCTTCTGTGGAGCCTTTGTATCCTCTCATGATTGAGGAGCCAACCACCATGGACATTCAGAAATACAATCAGTTATGGTTTGAGAAGGAAGAGTTGAGAAAAGCTAATGAAGAGTTGGAGAAAGAAATCACCCAGCTCTGAAGTGAGAAGATTGAGGTTGTTCACTCTTTCAAGAAACAAACTGAGCTTGTGAACAAATTAGGTATGGATCTGACCAAGGAAACCAGTTCTCGGGAACGTTTGGGTTTGGATTTCAAATCCGTCAGTAGTCTCCTTGCTTCTAAGAAGAAAGATTTGGATAGAGCTTACTTAGAGATTTCTAAGTTTAACAACCAATGGAATGATATGCTCACCAACAATAAAGATCGCGAAGATAGGTTAAAGCTACAAATCAGCAAGTTGAAGACGCAGCTCAGTGTTAAGGACGAGAAGATTTCAGCAGATGCATCACTCAAACGGGATAGTGAGTACAAACTGAACGAAGCTATTGCAAACTTGAAGGATTGTAGGTTGAGAGCTGATTCCAAGAGATGCAAGCTTGAGGCTTGCTTTGGGGAAGGAGATTGGGAAGACCATGTTGAGAGTCTACAACACACTATTAGCCAGCAAGAGTTACTTATTCAGGGACTACTTGTTAGACCAGATCATCCTGAGACGCAAGAGTTACTAGAGGACTTTCGGTCTCGTCATCCAGCTTGACTATCTTGTTTATCCTTTTTGTAGCTTGTTGTTTATCGCTTGTTGTACTGACCATCACCAGGCTTGTTGGTTGAGGTCTTTTCTATTATACTCAGTTGTTGCTTATACATTGCCTGTTGGCCTGTGATTATATACGAGGAGGTTCTGTTATATGCTTGTCTGTAGGGCTCTCCATTGTCGTGTTTTTCTCCTGGAAACTAGAATCGAGGGGGAAATTTCCCTGTGGCATAATACATGTCTGCATTTTGCATTTTTGCACTGCAGGTGCATCAGAACTGTTAATCTTATTTCCTGTGATTCGTAGTGTGTTTCAGGATTGCCGACCAAACAACTCACCGATACGCTACCAGGGGGAATCAGAAGAGAGTAATGGAGCAAATGCAAGCAGAGATGCAGGAAATGAGGGACCGGATGACCCAGTTCATGGAGGTAATGCAGGGAGTGGCTAATGGACAAGAGCAACTCCGTACTTTGGTGCAGCCCTTGATTGCACGTGTTGATAGCAGCGGTGTGTTGCATGGTGGGAGTGTTGTCATCCTCCACATGTTGAGACCCCTCGAGCTGATAACTCCATGCCTACCTTGGTTATCCCTACTGTTGAAGGGAATTGTAGTGCTGCTAGTTTCGACAACACTGGTTTTGGTAATACTGGAAATGGTATTGTTAATGGGAATGGTTATGGTCCTGATACCACTTATGCTATACATGGTAATATGGATTAACTCTAGAATGAAGATAGGCAGGATGATGTGTTCTCGCCAAGGGTCGTGGTTGCTGAGTTGCCCTCTGAAGCTGACAAGAGGATAAAGTTGATTGAAGAAAAAATGAAGTCTCTTGAAAGTCAAAATTCCATGGGCCTTGATATGGCTAATTTGGGACTGATCCCGGATCTGAGAGTGCCGCTGAAGTTCAAAGTCCCAGAATTTGACAAATATAAGGGTACCACCTGCCCGAGAGTTCATCTAAAATCCTACTACCGTAAAATGTCTGCCTACTCGGACGATGAGAAATTACTCATGCATTTCTTTCAGGACAGTTTGTCTGGTCCTTTGTTGGAATGGTACATGGGACTGGAGCCCACTCATGTCTGCAGTTGGAGGGACTTGGATGAGGCCTTTGTGAAACATTATCAATACAACAACGACCTTGCTCCTAACAGGGTCCAGCTTTAGAATCTTTCGTAAAGGAACAATGAGTGTTTCAAGGAGTATGCCTAAAGGTGGCGGGAGTTAGCAGTCAGGGTGCAGCCGCCCATGGTGGAACGTGAGCTCATTGAAATGTTCGTCATCACTTTGCCTGGTGTATATTACGAGAATCTCATTAGTAGCATGACGGGTAGTTTCTCTGATTTAATCATCACCGGAGAGAGGGTGGAAAATGGTATCAAGTTAGGGAAGATAAGTGCTGGTGAAATGCCCTCAGCTGGAGCAGGAGGTAAGAAGGTATTCGGTAACAAGAAACGAGAAGGAGGTACCAATTCCATGTCCAGTTCTCGAAGGAAAGGTAGAGGTCAGAATCGTCAGCAACAACAGGTTTCCAGTATTATAATTTCCATAGTTCAGCAGCAACCATAACAACAACAACGTCAACAACAACAACAACCACCGCAGCAGGGTTATAGAAGATATTAGGACCGAGGCCGGGCGGCAGTGCATAGAAATTTTGACGCTCCTCCCATGCCGTATTCTCAGCTATTACAAGCTTTGTTGCAACTGCAGTTGATTCAAAAGAGGACTATGGCTCCCCTGACTAGGCCTCCTCCACCCGGGTATGATGCGAACGCTCGCTGCGAGTTTCATTCAGGTGCCCCGGGGCACAATATCGATAATTGTAAGGCCTTTAAGCATAAAGTGCAGGACATGATTGATAGTAAGGCAATTAAATTCTCCAATGACATTTCCAATGTCGTACAAAATCCTATGCTAAATCTTGGGCAAGTTGGAGTCAATGCAATCATCGAGGATGATGGGTTAGATTTGGTAACAGATGTTAGCAAGTTGAAGACACCATTGAGCTTTGTGAAGGCTAGACTGTTGAAGGGGGGTGTTTTCCCAGGTTGCGCTGAAAATTATGCCGAATGTCTAAATAATCCTAAGGGATGTGTGCAGTTGAAGGGCTATATTCAAGATATGATGGATAGTGGGGTCTTTCAGTTTGATCGGTCTGTTGAAAATAAGTCTGAAGAGTTGGTAGCTGAGGGAAGGGATGAGATCGCAACGATCTCTATTCTGTACAAAACCGTTACCATTTATGCGCCAAAACCACCAACAATAACCATAACTAAAGCAGGTCCTATACCGTTTGAAAGCACCAAGGCTATTCCGTGGAACTACGGAGCTGAAGTGTATTGCAACAGATAGAAACTAGATTTGAATAGCCCCCCTGCGGATTCAGTGGATAATCTTGTCGGAGCCGGAGGAATTACCCGTAGTGGCCGAGTCTTTTCGTCACCTGAAGTGGTTGTTGATAAGGTTGACAAAGGAAAGATTAAAGTCGTGGTAGAGGAAGCTTCTCAGGCTGGAGAAAAGGAATCTTTGTTAAAGAATGCAGAAGAGTTTAAGAGGCTGATAAGAAAGAGTGACTACAAGATAGTCGACCATTTGCAGCAAACTCCTTCTATAATTTCAATCCTGTCTTTGTTACTATGTTCCGAAGCGCACTAGAACGCGTTGTTGAGAATACTGAATACTTACGTGCCGCAAGAAATTTTGGTTAATCAACTCGAAGGGGTTGTTGCACACATAAACGCAGGGAATGGACTGGGTTTTACAGACTTGGATTTAACGCTAAGGGGCAGAACCATAACTGTGCGTTGCACATATCATTAGAATTCCGAGGGGCTGTTATGTCTCATGTACTTGTTGATACAGGTTCTTCTTTGAACGTACTTCCAAAGAAGGCCCTAATGAAGTTGGACATGCAAGGATTGATTTGCATGCCAAGTGATCTGGTGGTGCGTGCTTTTGATGGCACCAGAAGGTCTGTGTTCGGAGAGGTGACATTGCCTATTCAGGTGGGACCTGAAGTATTTGATGCAGTGTTCTACATTATGGACATCCAGCCTGCCTATAGCTGTTTATTAGACCGTCCATAGATTCATTCAGCAGGAGCTGTGACCTCCACGCTGCATCACAAGCTAAAGTATATGGTTGGCGGTAGTGTTGTCACAGTGTGCGGAGAAGAGGATATAATGATCAGTCACTTATCATCCTTCAAGTACGTCGAGGTGGACGGAGAAATCCACGAAACCCTTTGTCAGGCTTTTGAAACAGTCTAGATTAAAGATAAATCTCCCGTTGTGAGCAAGGCGCCGGAGGTGGCCATGTCTTCTTTTAAGGAGGCCCAAGCAGCAGTACAGGTTGGGGCAGTGCAAGGTTGGGGCCAAGTATTGGAGATTCCCAACAAGCAGGATAATTTTGGTTTGGGGTACCGCCCTTCATTTTCTTCTTCTTCATCCTCGCAGAGCGCGCCGCGCTATAAGGGTCTTGTGCAGTTCACTAAAGGAGGAGTTATCTTCGAAAAGATCAACGCGGTTTCAGACGAAGAGGGAGATAGTGATTATGATATGGACACTTGAATCAGGCCTTGCATTCCAGGACAGAGTCTGCACAATTGGTCTATTGAAAAATTTATTCAAGTGACAACAGAACAGTAATACTTTGTTTTCCCGATTATTGTACAACCCTATGCTCTACCCAGAGCATAGCGGTATTTTCTTTCAGGGGCTTATTGTTTATGTTTGAACATTGCTTTATCAATTAATCAAAGGGCATTTTTCTCATTCAAATTTTGTGATCCTTGTCTTTCGTATTTTTTGTTTCTCGCAATAAAATGGCAATGTGGTTTGTACTCGTTTGCATATCATTTGAAACATGTAACCATTTTTTATTGCAGGATTCCCATTGCAGATGAAACCAATTCAGAACCTCCTATGACTCGCTTTGACTTCGATCACCCGATATATCAAGCTGAAGAAGAGATTGATGAAGATGAAGACCTGCGAGAAGAACTAGCTAGACTCTTGAAACAAGAAGAGAAGATCATTCTGCCTCATCAGGAGGAAATCGAGGTTATTAATCTGGGTTCTGAAGAAGTTGTCAGAAACATTCGAATAGGGGCTGCGGTGCAGAGTGACATCAAGCAAAGATCGATTGAGATGCTTCGAGAATATAGTGACATCTTTGCTTGTTTGTACGAAGACATGCCCGGGCTTGACACTGATATAGTGGTTCATCGCTTGCCGTTGCGCGAAGAATGTCCGCCGGTCAAGCAGAAGCTTAGAAGGACAAGACCAGATATGGCTGTGAAAATCAAAGAAGAAGTCCAGAAGCAGTTGGACGCAGGATTTTTAGCTGTAACAACTTACCCTCCGTGGTTCGACAACAATGTGCTCGTACCTAAGAAGGATGGGAAGGTACGAATGTGTGTAGATTACAGAGATTTGAATAAGGCGAGCCCAAAGGATGACTTCCCGCTCCCTCACATTGACGTATTGATTGACAATATTGCTCAATACTCCGTATTCTCCTTCATGGACGGTTTTTCGGGCTATAATCAGATCAAGATGGCACCGGAGGATATAGAGAAATCGATGTTCATTACGTCGTGGAGGACTTTCTGTTACAAGCTAATGCCCTTTGGGTTGAAAAATGCAGGGGCAACCTACCAGCGGGCTATGGTCACTTTGTTTCATGATATGATTCATCATGAGATTGAGGTCTATGTTGATGATATGATAGCAAAGTCGCAAATGGAGGAAGAGCATCTGGTCAACTTGTTGAATCTATTTGAGAGGCTCAGGAAGTTCAGATTGAGGTTGAATCCAAATAAGTGCACTTTTGGAGCTCGGTCCGGAAAGTTATTGGGGTTCATTCTCAGTGAAAAAGGAATCGAGGTCGATCCTGCAAAAATAAAAGCTATATAAGATATGCCAGCGCCAAAAACAAAAAAAGAAGTTCGTGGTTTCTTGGGGAGGTTGAACTACATTGCTCGGTTCATATCTCATCTCACAGCTACGTGTGAACCAATGTTCAAATTGCTAAAGAAAGATCAGGCGATCGTCTGGAATGAAAATTGTCAAAAAGCATTTGATAAGATAAAAGAATATTTGTAGGAGCCTCCGATACTAATACCTCAAGTAGCTGGAAGGCCTTTAATCATGTACTTAATGGTTCTTGAGAACAGTATGGGTTGTGTTCTCGGTCAACACGACGAGACTGGAAGAAAGGAGCATGCGATCTATTATCTGAGTAAAAAGTTCACAGACTGTGAGTCCCGTTACTCAATGCTCGAGAAAACGTGTTGCGCACTCGCTTGGGCTGCCAAACGTTTGAGAAAATATATGTTTAATCATACAACCTTGCTGATTTCGAAGATGGATCCAATCAAGTATGTCTTCAAAAAGCAAGCACTTTCAGAAAGAATTGCCAGGTGGCAGATGGTACTGACAGAGTACGATATACAATATGTTTCCCAGAAAGCTATCAAGGGAAGTGTTTTGTCAGAATACCTCGCGGAAAAGCCAATCGAAGACTATCAACCGATGAAGTTTGAATTTCCTGACGAGGACATCATGTTCCTCAAGATGAAGGACTGTGAAGAGCCATTGTCGGACGAAGGCCCAGAGAAAGGTTCTCAGTGGCAGATGATATTCGACGGCGCTGTCAACTCTTATGGGAGTGGAATTGGGGAAATCATTACAACTCCTCATGGTACTCATATCCCTTTCACTGCCAAGTTGAAATTCCCTTGCACTAATAATGAAGCCGAGTACGAAACATGCATCATGGGTCTGGAAGAGGCTATTGATTTGAGAATCAAGAATTTGGATGTATATGGAGATTCAGCGCTAGTGGTTAATCAGATCATGGGAGAGTGGGAAACTCGTCAGCCAAATCTAATTCCTTACAAATATTATGCAAGGAGGTTGTTACCTTTCTTTGATAGGGTAGAGTTTCACCATGTGCCGTGAGCAAAGAATTAGATGGAAGACGCTTTGGCAACGCTATCTTCGATGTATAAAGTGAACTATTGGAATGATGCTCCAAGAATAGTTATCTCTCGCCTTGATAGGCCCGCTTTTGTATTCGCCATTGAGGAAGGTGCAGATGGAAAGCCATGGTTTTATGACATACAGAACTTCCTCAAGAAGCAGGAGTATCCGCCAGGGGCTTTGGCTCAGGATAAGAAGACTCTGAGGAGGTTGTCTGGTAACTTTTATCTGAACCCAGATGGTGTGCTTTATAGAACAAACCATGACTTGGTGTTATTGAGATGCGTGGACGAAAAGGAAGCAAAGTTGCTTATGGAAGAGGTCCACGAGGGTACTTTCGGTACACATGCCGGTGGGCATGCAATGTCTCGGAAACTACTACGAGCAGGGTATTATTGGCTAACCATGGAGCCAGATTGTTTCAAATTTGCGAAGAAATGCCATAAATGCCAGATTTAGGCAGACAAGATTCATGTGCCGTCGTGTCCTCTGACGTCGTGTCCTCTGAATGTCATGGCATCTCCTTGGCCTTTCTCTATGTGGGGGCATTGACATGATTGGCAAGATTGAGCCAACCGCTTCCAATGGTCATCATTTCATCTTGGTCGCCATTGATTACTTTACCAAATGGATTGAAGCAGCCTCGTATGCCAATGTCACAAAGCAAGTTGTAGCCCGGTTCATAAAGAAGAACATCATCTGTAGGTATGGAGAGCCTGAACGGATCATTACTGACAATGGTTTGAATCTAAACAACAAGATGATGAAGGAATTGTGCCAGAATTTCAAAATAGAGCATCGCAACTCATCCCCCTATCGTCCTAAAATGAATGGCGTTGTTGAAGCGGACAACAAGAATATCAAGAAGATAGTGCAAAAGATGGTTGTCACTTAGAAGGATTGGCATGAGATGTTGCCCTTTGCTCTACACGGTTATCGTACTACGCTACGTACATCAACTGGGGAAACACCTTTCTCGCTGGTGTATGGTATGGAAGCTGTCCTACCATTGGAGGTCGAGATTCCTTCTTTAAGAGTTCTGGTCGATGTCAAGCTCGATGAGGCAGAATGGATAAAGAACAGATTGAATCAGCTCAGCCTGATGGATGAGAAAAGGCTGGCATCTATTGCATACGGTCGGTTGTATCAGAGTCGGATGAAGAAAGCTTTCGACAAGAAGGTGCGCTCTCGAAGCTTTCAGATGGGGGATCTTGTGCTGAAAAAGATTCTCCCACCACAATCAAATCACATGGGCAAATGGACTCCCAACTATGAAGGTCCATATGTCGTTCGAAAGGTCTTCTCTGGAGGAGCCTTGTTGTTGTCACACCATGGATGGTGAGGATTTTAAATCCCTGTGAATGCAAACGCAGTTAAAAAATACTTTACTTAAAGAGATCTGCTGGAAAGAAAAAAGAATATCCGGGCAAAAATGGGGCATCCCGGCGAACCATAAAAAAGAATGGGTTCAGCAAAAATTAGGATAAAAATGAAAAGATGTACACCCGCAAAGTTGAAAATCTGAAAAAGGCGACTTTGGCAAAAATGGTATCCCGCTGAATTGAAAACCCGAAAGGGCGATTCAGGCAAAAGTTAGGGATTAAAAAGCAAATGACTGTGGTTTGCGTTTGACCTTCATTGCTTTGCGGATTGGGAGGACCTGAGGGCCGTTTATCTGAATCAATCTCTTTTGAAGACGAAGCATTAGGAAAGCATCAGATCAGGAGAGTCATAGAGGGATCAACTCATGGTGTTTGTCTGTGCGCATTACCGACATTTCTATACACTTTTGTATATTTTTGTGCATATCTGTATATTTTTGTGCAACTTCCTCTTTTCAGGGGTTGCATCTGTTGTAAAACTTTGCCTATTTACAGGCCGTTTGTCAATAAACGTATAATATTCAGTATCTTGTTTGCTTCGTTTAAACTTTTCTGTTTTGTTTGTGAAAAATGCCCGATGTTTGATAAACTTGCGCATACATAAACTTGCAGGCCTTGGCCAATAATTGTTAAAACTTTGAGTTAATTGGACAACGTCACGAATGATGATTGAGATAGTTCCGTTTGCGTAGGATATCTTGTTTGTTTGTTCAGTTTTGCAGGGTCGTTACCTTGGGCAAGGAGGTATGGATGAAATTTGTTTTATCTCCACCCGGAGCCTATTTCCCCAGCAGCAGAGTTTGCATCCCTATCCTCAGTAGAGTTGTCTGTAGTCTAGGTGAGCAAGTAGTGTGTACGCTTACCCTCGGCAGTTGGTACACGTTTAATCCCCATGAAGTGCATTGTTCGTACGTCCTCCCCAGTGAGTCATGATTGGATTTTCTCTCCGCTAAGTAATCTATAGCCGAGGTAGGTTCGTCCCCAGCTGAGCAATCTCCAGCAAGCGGGAGAAAGGTTGTTTCCCCAGCATGGTTGTTTCTTTCCCCAACAGGGTGGTTGCTGTATCTCTGGCATTTGTTTTTCTGGTTCAGTTCATTGCATCTGCATGCATGCATACATCTACCCAAACACGTAGCATTTCCATTTTGTATGGAGCATACGCCATTTTCAAACATATGCATGTGAAACATAAGCCAGGTTGTTATCTCTTTGTTTCAGGCGTACCTCGCAATTGGTGATATCTTTGCCCACGTGGTATCTAGACCCCGACTTATGTTATTTCCCCAGCGGAGTTTCCTTGTGATTGTTATCATCGGATGATTTTAACTTCGTATGACTCTTGATGCTCGCTTTTATTTAGCGAAGGCCTGGCGGCGAGGTCAGATGCCCTTATCTTTGGGTCCAATGCAGATTGTATCCATTGCAGTTTTCTGGCGGCGATGTCAGAAATTTTTATCCCCTACAAATACCTGGCGGCGATGTCAGATGTTTCTCAGACTTATGGTTGCTGGCGACGATGTCAGATGTTCATTGTGGTTATTTGACAGCGATGTCAGAAGTTTATCTACGTTGTGGTTTCTGGCGGCGATGTCAGATCCTTATCTACTTTATGGTTATTTGACGGTGATGTCAGATGTTTACCAGAATTGTGGTTATTTGACGTGATGTCAGAGGTTTCTTAGGTTATGGTTATCTAGCAGAGATGTCAGATGTTTTATCAACTTTGTGGTTGCCTGGCGGCGATGTCAGAGTTATTTCATCCCCATAGAGGACTTGCGTGGCGATGTCAGATGTCTTTACCTTTTGGGTTCGAAGATTGCTTTTATTTAGCGAATTACTGACGGCGATGTCAGATGTTTCTTAACTGCATGGATACTTGACGACGAGGTCAGTTGCTTTATCCCCGACAGGGTTTTTGACGGCGATGTCAAAAGTGTATCAGTTCAATAGATGCCTGGCGGTGATGTCAGATATTCTGTGTGGATGTGATCTTCAGAGTTGTCACTCGCTTTTATTTAGCGATGGCCTGGCGGCGATGTCAGAGGATCGTATCTTTGGATTCGATGTCTATTTTTATTCAACAGAAGACTAACGACGATGTTAGCTATTTTTAACGACTTGAGGTAGAGGACTCACGGCGACGTCAAATGCTTTACAGACGTAATGTCTATGTCTGACGGCAATGTCAGAGGAACTTAATGCGGGTAACTGACGGCGAGGTCAGATGTTTTCCCGAATTGGCGGTGATGCCAGAAATTTACTGAATTGATGTTGACGCTTGACGCAAGGTCATGCGCCTGACGGCGAGGTCAGCGATATTCTTCTTTCAAATTGGTGTTGGTATTTGACGGCGAGGTCAGATGTGTTTCCAAATTAGTGTAAATGCGTGACGGCGAGGTCAGGTGCTTTTCCAAAGTAGTGCAAAGGCTTGACGGTGAAGTCATCGTGTGATATTAGATGATCTTGTCTACTTAATGACGATGACTAGTGGCGATTGTTGCACCCTAAATTTGCTCAACATATTTCACCTGGTTTATGTTTTAATTGCATAAATACATCATGTACATAATCTAATCATTTGCATAGCATAACATAACAAGTCATCTAACAAGGGATCAAGTGCCATTCTTATCTAAAGAAGCACATCAAGGGTTTTTATTCAAGCTGAAGACCATCCAAGTCATCAAGAAATGTTTGAAGCTTGAGAAGTTTGAGTATCAACTAGTGGACTTCTCTCCTAACTTGAGGTGTATTAAGGGTCATCAATGGGGGTATGAGCTATGAACTGAGGATATGGAATGTGTACAAAGCTTGTGAAATGCCTAGATGGTCCTATTGAAGATGAAACAAGTCATTGACTCAAGTACAAGAGCCACAGTTGAAGTGGAGTCAACTAGGGTTTAATCTGGGTCAACCCTAGGTCAACTTTAGGTCAACTGAGTGATTGAAGAGCATCAAGGCTTAATTGGAGGATGTGGGATTCATGAATTGATATGTTCATACATGTGTGGTGTTGTGCCAAGGATAGATAAAAAAGAATCAAGAGTAGGAGGAGTTGCCAAATTAAGGGTTTCAGTGTAAAATCCCCTAATTTAGGCCTAACTTCCAAGCCAGATAAGTCAAAATGCAAGTTCAAATGGATTCTTGGACAACATGAAACTTGTAGAGATTCTCAATAGATTTAATTTGAGTACTAGAAGTCTTCAATAATATTTGTAGAACTCAAGTTATGGTCCTTGCAAGTTATGGGTCATTAGAGGACACTGAAATTTAGCTGTGAAAGTCACTTGACTTCCAAGCAACTTTTTCCCATGAAGGAGTTTTCAAATGGATTCTTGGCCAACATAAGAATTGCGGGGATTTACCTTAGCTTTAATTTGAGTACTAGAAGTCCTCAAGAGGATTTGTAGAACTCCAGTTATGATCTTGGCAACCCAGGGTGTTTTGGGTATTGGTGATTATAGGTCATTTTTCAACATAGGTCAAAATCTCCATCTTCCACTCCTCAAATGGAAACATTTTCAACATGAGATGTGTTTAGAATGGTGTTTTTGGGCTAGGTAAGAGGTCATGGGTGATTGGAAGGGCTTGTATCACAAAATTACAAAAATGGCCTAAAATAAGGTGAATTTTAAATGAACCAAGGAGGAAAATTGAGATTTTTGAGCTAGGGGTCCAAACCAAGCCATATGACATACCAAATTGATTGGAAAACATATTTTGAAAATAATGGCATTGCCACATTTTTGAGTTGAGGGTTAATTCAATGACTTCCTTTGTAAAATGGTTACTTACATCATAAGTCACATATGCAAAACCATTCTTCAAGGCATAACCAAGGCTCTAATGAATCCTAACACATTCAATATGTCATATGGTGAGAATTTGGATCAGAATGAGGTGCAAATACAAGCTTGAAACTCAGCTGCCATATGTGAATTTCTCATGACATTTTCAAGTGCAAGAGATGTGGAACTTCTCATTGGATCAATCCAGAAGTTTCTAGGGCTTTCATTCATGTTCTATATAAGGATTAGAAGAGGTTCAAAGCATTGGTTGGTGCAGATTGAGGGAGATTGGAGAGATTGAACATTGAGTTTTCAGTTTTCATAACAGAATCGGTTACAGCCATTTGATCCATTTCAATCTATTCTTTTGTGTTCAATAGCTTCCCTTTGGTGTTGGTGAATGATTCCAGATACATTTCAAGGCAAGATTGGTGCAAAATAGTGAGAGAGCATTTTGGATTCATCTCTTGCAAGTCAGAATCGGATTTAAGGATTCAAGAGGTTTCAATCCAATTGGTTGCATACAGAAGCTTGATCATACTTCATTGAAGGTATCTGGAAGATCTTGGAGCTTGATTTGGAGGTTTTACCACTCTGTTCATCCAAGATTTGCAGGTATGTAAAATTCTTCTATGGCTCGATTTATGAAGTTTTTTAGGTTTTAGATAGTGGTATGCATTGTAGAACATGGCTAGGTGGATTTTGGTAGCAATTGGCATGATTTAGAGACAAAATTAGATTGATCACATTTTCTGTTGAGGGCTCGTATCTGATGATTCTTGGAGGTTTAAACCTAGTTTGATGGCGGATTTTACTCAGTGTGAGGTGTAGTTGATGTTAAGCTACTCAATTTTGAGTTTGGTGATGATTTAGGTTTGAGCATTTTCTGAGTATTTCTTCGTGTTTTGAGGAAGAAGAGGATTCAATGCCAATGGATAGTATGGTTGATTTCCTTGTAAAAAAGCGAGCCAGATGATGTATTTAGGTTAGGGTTTTGGTAAGGATTAATGGAGCTAAGGTGTGGAGAAGAAGAAGGTAGCAACTCTGTTCATCCATGGCGTGTGTTCCCTCCAAGATTCAAAGGTAGGAGATGACTCCATCACCCTTAGATCATGAGAAGACCTTGACTGAAATGATCATCCAACGGCCATGAGCGAGTTTTATTTTGTGAAGGTTTCTGAGTCCAAGACCAAAACGCACCGTTTCATTTAACTTCCTTGGATGGGCTTAAATATACTTTGTTACCAACACCCCCTTTCTGAGGCCCAATTGGAATTTACACGTGAAAGTATTGCTATTCGTACCAACTTTTTTCCATTTTCTTTCAATTTTCATTTGATTTTCTGAATTGGTATTGGGCCTAGTGCACGCTGACTATTAACACCCCACCATGGGCCCAACTGGTGTATTGAACTGGTTCTGATTGCTATTTGTCACGCTTTCTTTTCATTTTCTTCTATTTCCTTTTATTATTTTAGGTTAATTGAAAAATCCATAATTAATTGAAAAAAGATCATTTTAGAGTGAGGTTTTTTTACTTGTTTTCCTTAGGATTTCTAGAATTTAATAAAACAATAAAAACATTATTTCATGCATTTTATATTTTTTGGTACATTTTACAATTTTATTGATTTTATTTTGCATTTGTTTGATACCTTATTTTGCTGAATTTAGTATGAGAGATTGGTGAATGTTTTTGAGTTGATTCTTGTTGGATTGATTAGATTAGAGATACATGCTCCCTTAGAAAATTTTCTCATATTTTTATGATGAAATTTAGGTTAGTTTTGAGAAATGAACTTTAGGGTGTTAGGATTAGGGTTTTACAACACTTAGGTGTAGTTTAGGGCATAGTTTGGAGATTTAGGGTTTGATTTAGGCCTTGGGGTTTATGTGGGATATAGGGTACATATTTAGGGTCCCTTAGAAATTAATCTAGGATTTTATGATGAATATTTCCATTTTATTTGATTTTTGAAAATTGGGTGATATTGGTGTGTTTCCCTCTTGGGATGTTGTTTTGTTTGTTGGGTTTTTGGCATTTCAAATTGGGTGTTGGGCTTGATTTTTGCCTGATGGAGCTAATGAAGACCTGGAGGTGATTGGAGATAAAGGATGGAACTTGGAGCATGAAGATTCTTACTCTTGAAGATTGCTTTTGAAGACTTAGAAGATAGGAGATATATGGAGAGCTTTAGAGTAGACTGATTTCTTCTTTCAAACATAAAGAGCTTCTTGTGCCTCTACTCCATCCTATGACATAAGGTCCCCCAAAGAAGTTCCATCTCTCCTTAGGAGGGATGTAGAGCAGGTTTTGGTTGGGTAGAACCTTGAGGATAGCATTCACTTGCTGTGTTAAGATCTTAGTGATTTCCTTGGGTTATCATTAAGCCTCTTGACATTTCAACTTCATCTCTTAGTTGATTCTCTCCTGGGAGTGCTTGCCTTGAAGATGGAAGCCTATTGAAGATGAAGTTCATTGAAGATTGGTGAAGATGAAGCTTGTGCTTGTCAAAGCTGGGTATCTGTTGAAGATTAGGGTTTTGCTGCTGTTTGAAGCTATTTATTTGTTGGGGTTCAGTGCTTGCCAGAGCTTGGAGACCTTTGAAGACAGGAGCTTATCTAAAGCTTGGGGATCCTTGAAGAGTGAAAATGGGGTCTTGCTGGGAAAGGTTGTTACTGTCAACCTTGTTGCTGTTGATCAACTGTAGCTGTCAGAGCTGGTGCTGTTTGAACTGCTTATTGTAGGAGCTGTTGCTGTCAGAGCTGGTGTTGGGTTTTATTTTCTTTTTCTGTATTGATTGTTGGCTTGTTCAGCTTGCCCCTTAGGTTTAAAGTGAAGCTGTTTCACTTTGCCTATTGTTTTCCCAGGTTCGAGGTTGAGTGGGACTCCCTTGCCTCGCTTGTACTGTTGCATCTCATGCATATTTACTGTTTACTGTCTATCTGTTTCTTTTCCGTTTATCCATTAGGACCTCTGATTTCCTCTGTGCAGGAGGGAATTATGACAAACATTAGTATTCTAACCCATGCACGACAACATTAGGGTAGTTTTGATTCCCATTTCAAACCCTAGGTTTTTAGATTTCTTTCTCTTCTCAAAACAATTCAAAACACAGTAATAAGGATGATCGACGTCGTACGCTACGAGCCTTAAGCCATTTGAGAGAGGATTGCTGGAGGATCACTCTTCAGTAATCTGACTTCTTAGTGTGTTACCCCTAGGGTGACATACGATGTAGTCACTCTCAAGTCATAGTCTCTAGTGCGTCAGAGATTGCAAACGTCATAAAAAACAGTTCTTGCGTAAAAGACTGAAAACAAACATCAAAGTGTCATTTTTGTCCGCTTGGACTCTTAATCAGAAGAAAACCTTTTCAGAACGATAAAAAACAGTCAGACAAATCTGTGTCTTCCGTGGCCCGAACTACGTTTGCTCTGATCTTTCATGCTGTATGAAAGTACGTAGGTATAGGATGCCGTATCCTAGCGAGCAACCTTCACATCCTTTCCTGTAGGTAGGCGAACTACGTCGACTCTGATTTCTCGTTCCAGATGGGAATACGTAGGTATAAAGTGCGATATTTTGCCGAGTCATTTTATTTTATTTTAACCTTTGACCCTTTAGCGTAGATAGAATAACAATCCGTACTAGAAAACAAGCGTGGATCCCGTCAAGTACGACAGACGTGAGGGGTGCTAATACCTTCCCCTTGCGTAACCGACTCCCGAATCCAGGATTTGGTTGCGATGACCATTCCTTTCCCGTCTTTGCGTTAGGTTTACTTCGAGCGTTTCCTTTCCCTCTTTTGGGATAAATAACGCACGGTGGCGAATCTTCTGTTCAACCGGCGCCGATTTTCGCAGTAGCGACAGCTGGCGACTCTGCTGGGGACCGGAATATCCCCTATGCGAGTCAATCCTAGCGTTTGTTTTCCCGTCGTAGGTGTTGTATAGATTTAATTTTATGTCTTTACTTTCCGCACTTTATTATCAGCTTTGTATTGTTACTGCTGTTGTGGGAAGGGGGTGATTTGCTGAGAGATAAGCCGGACCTGGGCTTGAGGTTACACATAGACTTAGAAGTAGAGAGTAGTGGTTAGCCTGCTTTCTTAGCATGCACCAGCTAGCCGCGAAATTTACGCTCGGACGAGATTCTCTTTGATGCTTCTTGGGGACCTATCAATTGGGATTCAACTAAGTGAGGCCGCTTCAAGGGATGATGATGCCACACCTTCTGGGTATCATATCATCACTCTTGAAAGTCTGTGACGTTGAACCCGCATAGGATACCGTACCTCGTCTGCGAGTTAAGTACACACCTGTGAGGGGTAGGTAGGGTTGTTTGCAAGAAACCTTTGACCTTAGAATACCTGGTTTATCTCTGTCAGTGAGATGTGGTTACAGGGTTCATTTGAGTGGTTGGTTTGAGATGGAGATTTGATGGTTCTCAGGCTTCAGTGCAAAACAACACAGTTCATCACCATTGCACTTGGTCCCTTGTTTGCATATGCATGTGCATTTTCATGACTGCATTTCATTAACATGTATTTATGTTGCAGGTGATCATTCCCCTCTGATTCTAGTATGCCTTCTAGCCAGACATGAGTCCCTTAAGAGGACAGTTGCTTATCGGTTGCATTCGCCAGATATAAGTTCCTTGCTGGGTTTAGTTGCTCTAGCAGATGAGAGAGTGAGGGCTGAGTTCAGGGTATCTTATGGGAGATTGCTTAGCTTGTTGTACAGACCTTCAACATTTGAGACGAATGGGGTGTATACTTTGATGCAGTTTTATAAGCCGCAGCTGAGATGTTTCTTATTTCCCGACTATATTCTGGCACCCACTTTGGAGGAGTATTCTGCTATGTTGGGAGTCCCCGTGTTAGACCAGATGCCCTTTATACATGTTGACGCTGAGCCTGAGTTGGCTACACTTGCTGAGATTGTTAGTTTAGACGCTTCTGAGTTCCCCAGAGGCTTGGTTAAGCTGAACGAAGCTTATGGTTTTCATCTGTCTGTCCTGGTTGAGAAGGCTACACAGTGCGCGAAGAGTGGATGTTGGGTTGCCTTCAGTGCCATTCTAGCTGTCTGCATCTACGGGATTGTCTTGTTTCCTAATGTGCCAGATTTTGTCGACTCATACGCCTTCTTGATTCTTGCCTCGAAGAATCCAGTTCCTACTCTCTTGGGCGATGTTTATCATTCTATTCACTACAAGAATGAGAAACGTCGTGGCAAGAATGTTTCCTGCTGTCTTCCTCTCTTGTACAGGTGGTTCCAGGGGCATCTTCCGAAGACAGGGCCTTTTGTTGATGTTGTTGATACTTTGGATTGGTCTTCCCGGTTGATGGGGTTGTCGACTAAGAATATCATTTGGTTTGATCGGAGTATGCTGGGCACTGATATTATATATAGTTGCAGTGACTTTCCGAATGTCCCCTTGATTGGACAGAAAGGTTGTATTAACTATAACCCTTCATTGCTGGTACGACAATTCGGTTATGCTTTGAGGGACGCTCCTACTGAGAAGGAGATACAGGAATCTCTGTATCTCACGGGCTTATTAGACGCGGCTGTTTTGATCAGATTGAGATATGCATGGGCTAACATCCATAGGAGAGGGAAAGCTCTGCTCGGTAAGAGCAACAACATAACTTATGATCATTATTTGGCTTGGATCCGCGAGAGAGCTAGTATGTCCTTGATGCCTTATCCTGCTGCTGAACCCCTGTATCTTCCAATGATTGAGGTACCTACGTCGGAAGAGAGTGAGAAGTATAACAAATTGTTGGCTGAAAACAAAGAACTGAAGAAAGCCAATGATGAGTTAGAGAAGGTGATCTTCTAGTTACGTCGTGAGAAGAATGAAGCCACCTTCACTATGAAGGAACAAACTGAATTGATTAACAGGTTGGGTTCCGAGTTGACGGAAGAGACCAACAAGAAAGAAAAAGTGGGAATAGCCTTGAACGGTGTTAGCAAGGTGCTTACCTCAAAGAAGGAACTTTTAAGCAAAGCTTATTCCCATCTCCGCAAGTGCGAAGCTTTGTGGAATGCCACACTTACCAAGTGGAAGGAGCGTGAAGACAAACTAAAGCTGCAGATTGCCACGCTAGAGGCACAGATTAGAGCCCAAGACGCAAATATTGCTGAAAAGACATCACTTAGGAGCGCTGCTGAGCTTAGAGTAAGTGACCTTGACAAGAAGCCAAGAGGTTATGAAGTGAAGGCCGGCTCCAAGAGGTACAGACTTGACGAGAGTTCTGGCAAAGGAACTTACCAGGACGACGCCAAAAAGCTAAGATCCACTACCGAGCGGCATGCCTTACTGATACAGGAGGTGATCTCCCGACTAGGGCATTCGGAGACGTTGAGGATATTGGAAGACGTCAGAGTACGCCATTTGGCCTGATTTATCTGTGCCTTGCCTTTGTTATTTGTATTTGTATGTTGACCATCGCCAGGCTTGTTGGCCGAGGTCTCTTCAGTTGTATTCAGTTGCACTCTTGTACCCATCATGTGTTTATATATGAGGGTTTTCTGATTTCTTGCTTGCTTGATAGGGACTCCATTGTCATGATGGCCTTCTCTCCGAAACTAGAATCGGGGGGGTATATAACCTGTAGCATATTTACACATTTGCATCCGCATTCATATTGCATGACCAGTATTCTTGAATTTGTATCTTATTTCCTGCATCTTCATAGGTTTTCCAGGATTGACGAACAAAGAGTTCACCGCTACTCAACCCGAAACAACTGCAAGAGAATCATGGATCAAGTCCAAGTGGAGATGCAGGAAATTCGCGAGAAGTTAAATCTGTTCATGCAGGCAATGGAGAACATCGCTAAGGGCCAGGAGAGCCTCCAGACTTTGGTACAGCCGCTGCTGACGTGGGCTAATGGGAATGGCAACAATGACCACAATTCTGCGCACGTTGAAACTATTCCAGAGGATGGACCCCCTACGCCTGTGGTTCCACCTGTAGTGACCCCACCTGTTGTGGTTGTGAACGAGGGCGCTGGCGCTGGCAATGGTAACGCAGGGAACAGAAATGAGACTGTTGTTAACCATGTTGGATTTGGGGATGCCAACCAAGGCGGGGTAACAACAATGGCGGTAATGGTTTTGGCAACAATGGTTTGGGCTACAATGATCATGGATTTGATTACGTCAATCAGGACGGAAAATTCGGCTTCAACACTCAGGGTTTCGGTTATGACGGTTTTGGTAACGCTAACTAGGGGTATGGTGGATTCAGTAATATGAATGGTGCTGGGGTGATTCCTGTCAATACTGGGTTTGGACCTGTTAGGGTCAACCAGGGTTTCGGCAATGGGGGACGAGGTCCCATGATCAATCAGCAAGGGTTTGGTCGCAACACTGGTTACGACGGATACGGAAATGGAAATGTGAATTGGGGCGAAGACTGCCAGGAGGACGCCTTTTCTGGAAGAGGCATGGGATTTGAAGGACCTGTTGATCCTGTGCAGAGGATCAAGATGCTTGAAGAACAGATGAAGGGGGTAGTGAATCAGAACTCCACCGGCTTGGATATGACTACAATGGGCTTGGTACCAGGGCTGAGGGTGCCGTTGAAATTCAAGGCTCCCACTTTTGATAAGTACAAGGGGGATACCAGCCCTAAAGTCCATGTTCGCTCTTACTACAGAAGGATGTCCACGTATTCAGATGATGAAAGGATGCTCATGCATTTGTTTCAGGACAGCTTATCAGGACCTTCGCTTGAATGGTATATGGGGCTGGAGCCCACGCAGATCAAAACCTGGAAGCAGTTGGCTGATGCTTTCGTGACACATTACAAATACAACAGCGATCTGGCACCAAACCGGGTCCAACTGCAGGGTTTGTCACAGAAAAACGGTGAAAGCTTTAAAGAGTATGCGCAAAGGTGGCGCGATATGGCCGCGAGGGTGCATCCTCCTTTAATTGAAAGGGAGATGAATGATATGTTCATTGGGACATTTACGGGGGTGTTCTACGAAAAATTGTTTAGCGTGTCATTGAGCAGTTTCTCAGATTTGATTCTTATGGGGGAGATGATTGAGAATGGGATTAAAGTTGGAAGGTTCCAAACAGGTGAGTCTACTTCAACAGGAGGCGCCAGAAAAGCATTTGGTGGTAGATGACAAGGTGATGCTAGTGCCGTGTTTGGTGGCAGGGGAAGGGGCCGAGGAAGAAATCAGTATGTTCAGCCGCAACAGATAGCTAGCGTCACTATCCCGCTTCCTCAACAGAGGCAGCAACAACAACAACAACCACAACAACAGCAAGGACAGAATCCTGGCCAGAGAAGGGTACAGAACGCGAGAGCGAAAAGAGTGTTCGACGCACCTCCTTCCACGTATGCAAAACTCCTCCAGACCCTGCTAGGGTTGAACTTAGTTGAAAAGAGGACTTTGGCACCACCTACTGGGGCAGTACTTCCTTACGGATATGACGCCAACAAGCATTACGAATTTCATTCCGGGGCACCCGGGCATGATATAGAAGCTTGTCAGGCATTTAAACATAAGGTTCAGGATTTATTGGATAGCAAGGCTATTAACTTTGGACAGGCGGGTCCAAATATCGTACAACAGCCTATGCCCAATCACGGGGCAAACGCCATCTTGACAGAGGAGAATTTGAATCTGGTGACGGATGTCAATGAGCTGAAAACACCGTTGGGCGAGATCAAAAGCAGGTTGTTAAAAGGGGGTGTATTCCCGGGGTGTGATGAATTTGGCTTGAATTGCTGGATACAGCCAGAGGTTTGTAATGAGTTGAAGCAGGGTATTCAAGCTATGATGGATGAAGGTACTTTACAGTTTGATAGAACCGCAGCTGAAGAGCCTGTAGAGGTGTTGTGTGATGAGTTGAACGATGTTGCGACGGTAACAATTCGAGAAAAACAATAACGATAACGGCGCCCGCCAGGCGGGCGACGATCATAATTACCAAGGCAGGACCAGTTCCTTTCGAGAATACTAAAGCAGTGTCGTGGACTTACGGGTTGGAGGTATATTGCGATGGTGAGAAGATTGAAGTCAATGGACAACCAGCTGGGGTTGTAGATAATGTTGTTGGAACAGGAGGTATGACCAGAAGCGGAAGAATCTTCACGTCGCCCGAGGTAGAGGCGGAAAGATTAGCCAAGGGTAAAGCCAAGGTAACTGAGAGTGGTCCTTCTCAGTCAAATGAAAAGGAAACGTCACTTAAGGATGTGGAGGAGTTTATGAGGCTCATTCGTAAAAGTGATTACAAAATCGTTGAGCACCTCCCGCAAACGCCGTCAAAAATTTCCATCCTATCCTTGCTGTTATGTTTTGAGGCCCATCAGAATGCTTTGCTGAAGATTCTAGACATGTCGTTTGTTCCTCAAGAGGTTTTTGTTGATCAGTTAGAAGGGGTGATGGCGCATGTCAATGCGGGGCATAGTTTGGGCTTCACAGACTTTGATTTAACTCCGAGAGGGCGAGAGCACAATATGGCGTTGCATGTGTCGGTCGAATGCCGGGGCACGGTCATGTCCCATGTTTTAGTAGACACTGGATCTTCCTTGAGTGTGCTACCGAAGAAAGCCATGATGAAGTTGGATATCAGGGGGATTATCTGTACGTCCAGTGACTTAGTGGTGAGAGCGTTTGATGGAACGAGGAGGTCAGTTTTCGGGTCAATAACATTACCGTTGCAGGTGGGGCCTGAAATATTTGAAACTGAGTTCTATATAATGGACATCCAACCAGCGTATAGTTGTCTTCTTGGGCGCCCATGGATCCATGCTGCCGGGGCAGTTACATCCACGTTGCACCAAAAGCTTAAGTATATGGTGGGAGATAGTGTCGTCACTGTTTGTGGAGAAGAAGATATTCTGGTTAGCCATTTATCTTCGTTCAAATATGTGGAAGTCAACGGCGAAATACATGAAACACCCTGTCAAGCCTTCGAGGGGTTACGAATTAAGGACAAAGCTCCGGTGCCAAGTAAGATATCAGATGTGGCAGTGTCATCGTACAAAAAGGCTCAGGCTCTGGTGCAGGCAGGCAAAACCAAGGGCTGGGAGCAGGTATTGGAGATTCCCGTGAAGAATGACAAGTTCGGGCTTGGATATCATCCTTTGTCATCAGCATCCTCTTCAGGAGCGCCCAAGTTCAGAGGGCCGATAAACATTACACCAAGCGGGGTGAGCTTCGAGACTATCAATGCTGTTTCCGATTCTGAAGAAGGAGATAGCGACTGTGATATGGACGCGTGGATCAAGCCAAGCGTGCCAGGACAAAGTCTCTGCAATTGGTCTATCTGGGAAACTGTTCCTGTGACAACTAAACAGTAATGATTTGTTTTCTTAATTGTTGAATAATCCCGTGTCCTACCCGGGGCATAGTGATTTTGCTTAGGGCCATTAGGTTATGTACATTACATTGTTTAATCATGAAATAAAGGCGTTTTTCATATACAAATGTTGTGATCCCTGTTGTTCCTGTTTTTGTCTTTTACAATAAAATGGCAACCTGGTTATTTGCTTTGTCTGTGTTTTGAAGCATTTGACCATTTCCTTTGCAGGATTACTATTTCAGATGACATCTATGAACCGCCTATGACTCACTTCGACTTCGAGCACCCGGTATTTCAGGCTGAGGAAGAGATTGTTGAAGATGGCGACGTACCAGAAGAGTTGACCTGGTTATTGAAACAATAAGAAAGAATCATTCTGCCTCATTAGGAAGTCATTGAGATCATCAATTTGGGGTCGGAAGAGGTTGTGAGAAACATCTGTATAGGGGCTGCGCTGCAGAGCGACATCAAGCAAAGGTTGGTTGAGATGCTCAAAGAGTACAGTGATATATTTGCTTGGTCGTACGGGGATATGCCTGGGCTGGATACGGATATGGTTGTTCATCGTCTGCCACTGCGAGAGGAATGTCCGCCTATTAAGCAGAAACTCCGAAGAACCAGACCGGACATGGTTGTGAAGATTAAGGAGGAAGTTCAAAAACAGTGGGATGCTGGTTTTCTAGCTGTTACAAAATATCCCTCATGGGTCGCTAATATTGTGCCAGTGCCGAAGAAAGACGGT
>OZ012741.1:78827090-78905070 GCA_963859935.3 Lathyrus sativus
ACTCTGGGAAAATAACACTGTCATCACTGCGGGTAAACAACACCGCCATTGCTACGGGTAATACTCTTGTCATCACTACAGGAGAAGAACACCGCCATCGCTACGGGTAATACTCTGTCATCACTACAGGAAAATAACATCGCCATCGTTACGGGTAAACAACACCGCCATTGCTACGGGTAATACTCTGCCATCACTACAGGGAAATAACACCGCCATCATTACGGGTAAACAACACCGCCATTGCTACGGGTAATACTCTCTGTCACCACTACAGGAAAATAACACCGCCATCGCTACGGGTAATAACTCTCTGTCACCACTACAGGAAAATAACACCGCCATCGCTACGGGTAATAACTCTCTGTCACCACTACAGGAAAATAACACCGCCATCACTACGGGTAATAAATCTCTGTCACCACTATAGGAAAATAACACCGCCATCGCTACGGGTAATAACTCTCTGTCACCACTACAGGAAAATAACACCGCCATCGCTACGGGTAATAACTCTCTGTCACCACTACAGGAAAATAACACCGCCATCGCTACGGGTAAATACTCTTGAATACAGCTCCTCTGCCTATCTTTGCAGTAGCTAACTCCATCAGTCAAATGGGTAACACATAATGGTCCAATCTTTCAATCTTTAATGCTGACATGGCAATAAATCTGAAAAGGACTCTACTGGGGATTTTCTGAACTCAAACTGCCAGACACCTACTTCGACATAGGCGGCAGCTTCTACAACTTGATTCGCGAAACCTTTTGATAATGTCATAACAACAATCTTGAAGAAATACTCCGCTGGAAGGGTAAGAGAAACTTAACCAAGCAACTCTGTGGGGAATAATGACAAGGCAAACATTATCGTCACGTGTCTCATGCTGAGACATTTAATATTTGGTAATTGATCTGAGCAAGAGCTCTCTCCACCTGCAAGGGAAACAACACTTGGATACCAAAGGTTAACCAACCTGACCTATGTTTCAAAATGCGCATGTTTGACAATGGCGTAATGCTCCGTACAGCACGGATATGCTACGCGTTTTTGGGTAAATGCAAATATGACACTATATGCAAATGCAAATGCAGGCTCAAGCTGCTGGGGAAACTTTGACAAGCTTGCTTCGTCATGGCCGTTGAGCAAATACCACCATGTTGGGGACGAACGGGCATCATAAATCCCTCCGGCAAAATAAATGTCGGACATACCACCAACTCTGCCGAGGAGATTAAACTTTGATTTCCACTGGGAGGAAAGGATAACACCTGCTGGGGAGAGTAACTCCACTGGGGAAGAATCGACTCTCTTGGGGACAGTAAACTGACTGAGCAAGAAACGACTCAGCCGGGGAACGATGAAATCCCTATGGAGGAAACGATGTTGTCTGGACACAGCTTACAAACTCGGAGTTACCGCTCCGCTGGGGATAATCATCCTGGCGAAGGCATGACGACCTGTGGGAAGAAAACCATCTTCTATGGGAATAATCCTTCTGAACCAACTATGACTTGGTTAAACACTGTGGGAATCCTCTAAGCTGGGGATTGATCATTCACATACTCGACTCTCTAGGGAGTGCAACCTCTGCAGAGGATACTGATCTTGACTGGCGGGGAATATCCTCTGGGGATAAGCTGCGACTAGCTGGGGAAATTGATCTCTTCGTTAAGGGACAAAATCATCTCAACTTTTGAAGATGAGGTGCGACCTGCATGGGGATTGGCATCGCACAAAGTTAACTCTTTCACCACGAACCTCCGGCTGGGGCCCTAATTTCTGATCGTCCGCTTTAAAGGCGAGAACCCTGCAAAACACAAACGAGACAAGACAAATCTATACAACCAAATCTATTCGGGTTAGTGTCCGTGACATTACTTCAGTCAATTCGAAGTTTTAGCAATTATTGGCAAGGGCCAGCAAAGTTATGCGAGTGCAAATTTATCAAAACATCGGCGTTTTCCACATACAAAACAGTAAAGCACAAACATCAAATGCTGAATAACATGTTTTATTAATAACAGACCTTTAAATAGGCAAAGTTTTATACATCGGATGCAACTCCTGAAAAGAGGAAGTTACGTACACACACATACATATATGCACAGGAAGCATAAAAAACACAATTACAACTCAAATTTGTACACATGTCGGCAACGTGGGGCAGACAAACATCGTGAGCTGATCCTCCTATGACTCGTCTGACTCTGGCGCTTTCCCGGTATTCAATTTTCGGAAGAGATTGTGTTGGATAAACGAACCCTCAGGTATTCCCAAACCACTAAGCAATGCAGGTATTAGATTCGGACCGCAGTCATTTGCTTTTCAAATCCCTAACTTTTGCGTGAATCGCCCTTTGCGGGTTTTCAATTCACCGGGATACCCTTTTTTGCCGAAGTCGCCCAATGCAGGTTTTCGACTTCGCGGGTGTACATCTTTTCAATTTTATCCCTAACTTTTGCCCGAACCTTTTACTCTGTTTTTTGGTTCGCCAGGATGCCCCATTTTTTCCTGGACTCTCTTTTTACTGTCCAGCGGGTCACTTTTAAGCAAAGTATTTTTTAACTGCGTCAGAATTCACAGGCGACGTAAAGTCTTCACCGTCCATGGTGGACAATAACAATGCTCCTCCTGAGAAGACTTTTCTGACAACGTATGGCCCTTCGTAATTAGGGGTCCACTTGCCCCTGTGATCTGTTTGTGGCGGGAGAATCCTTTTCAGCACAAGGTCGCCCGTCTGAAAGCTTTGAGGATGTATCTTCTTATCGTATGCTTTCTTCATTCGGCTCTGGTACAACCGACCGTATGCGAGAGAAGTTAGCCTCTTCTCATCCATTAAACTCAGCTGACTCAGCCTGTCTTTTACCCATTCTGCCTCGTCAAGTTGGACATCTCGTAAAACCCTTAGGGAAGGAATCTCAACCTCCAACGGTAATACTGCCTCCATTCCATATACCAATGAAAAAGGGGTTGCCCCGGTTGATGTGCGTACCGTCGTACGATAACCGTGCAAAGCGAAAGGTAGCATCTCGTGCCAGTCCTTATACTTCACAACCATCTTCTGAACAATCTTCTTTATGTTCTTATTGGTTGCTTCAACAACGCCGTTCATCTTGGGTCGGTACGGAGAAGAGTTGTGATGCTCAATCTTAAAATTATGGCACAGCTCTTTCATCATCTTGTTATTCAAATTCGAACCGTTGTCGATGATGATCCGCTCAGGGATTCCATATCTGCAGATAATATCTCGCTTGATAAACCTGGCGACCACTTGTTTGGTGACATTGGCATATGACGCCGCTTCCACCCATTTGGTGAAGTAATCGATTGCCACCAAGATGAACCGGTGTCCATTGGATGCCGTAGGCTCGATCTTTCCAATCATATCAATTCCCCACATCGAGAATGGCCACGGTGATGACATCACATTCAGAGGACTTGGGGGTACATGGACCTTGTCCGTATAAATATGGCATTTATGACACCTCTTTGCAAACTTGAAACAGTCTGTTTCCATAGTTAGCCAGTAATAACCTGTCCGCAACAGTTTTCTCGTCATAGCATGCCCACCAGCATGTGTACCAAACGTACCCTCATGTATCTCTTCCATGAGCAACTTCGCCTCTTTCTCGTCTACACACCGTAG
The DNA here is from genome assembly GCA_963859935.3 of Lathyrus sativus. Taxonomy (NCBI): domain Eukaryota; kingdom Viridiplantae; phylum Streptophyta; class Magnoliopsida; order Fabales; family Fabaceae; genus Lathyrus; species Lathyrus sativus. The sequence continues at coordinate 78,830,744 of OZ012741.1, forward strand.
CAACACCAAGTCGTGGTTTCTCTTGTATAGTACACCGTCCGGGTTCAAATAGAAATTGCCAGCCAATCTCCTGAGAGTCTTCTGATCGCGACTGGATGCCCCAGCCGGATACTCCTTGTTCTTCAGGAAATTTTGGATGTCAAAGTACCAGGGTTTATCATCAGATGCTTCGTCAATGAAAAATATGAACGCAGGCCTATCAAGCCTAGAGATAACAATCCGGGGAGCCTCGTTCCAGAAGTTAACTTTATACATGGAAGACAATGTCGCCAGGGCGTCAACCATTTGATTTTCTGCTCGCGGCACATGATGCAATTCCACCTTGTCAAAGAAAGGCAACAATCTCCTCGCATAATTCATATATGGTATCAAATTGGGCTGACGTGTCTCCCATTCTCCTTTTATCTGGTTCACTACTAGAGCTGAGTCTCCGTATACATCCAGATGTTTGATTCGCAAATTAATAGCTTCTTCCAGCCCCATGATGCAAGCCTCATTATTGGTAACGGGAAAGGTCAATCGAGTCGTAAAGGGGATGTGCGACCCCTGAGGAGTAGTAATAATTGCACCTATTCCACTACCATAGGAATTCACCACTCCATCAAATATTAACTGCCACTTGGAACCCAATTCTGGTCCTTCGTCCGGCAACGGTTCTTCACAATCTTTCATCTTTAGGTACATGATATCCTCGTCAGGAAAATCAAACCTCATCGATTGGTAGTCCTCAATAGGCTGCTCCGCAAGGTACTCTGACAAGACGCTACCTTTAATAGCCTTTTGAGAGACATATTGAATATCATATTCGGTTAACACCATCTGCCATCGGGCGATTCTTCCGGAGAGTGCTTGCTTTTCAAATACGTATTTGATTGGATCCATCTTTGAAATGAGCAGGGTTGTATGATTCAGCATGTAATGCCTTAAACGTTTGGCGGCCCAGGCTAGAGCACAACACGTTTTTTCGAGCATTGACTATCTGGACTCACAGTCTGTGAACTTCTTACTCAAGTAGTAGATTGCATGCTCTTTACGTCCTGTCTCGTCGTGTTGACCGAGAACACAACCCATACTTTCCTCAAAAACCGTCAAATACATAATCAAAGGTCTCCCGGCCACTGGGGGTATCAAAACAGGAGGTTCCTGCAAGTATTCTTTTATCTTATTGAACGCCTTTTGACAATTTTCATTCCAGGCCACGACCTGGTCCTTCTTTAACAGCTTGAATAATGGATCGCATGTTGCGGTTAAGTGAGATATGAACCGGGCGATATAGTTCTGTAGCGATAAAAATCGTGAGTGTAAGTTATTGACTAACTTAACTCAAAGAAAACAAGAGTCGCCACCGCACTTTTATTTTATCCAAATAAAGGAAGGGAAAAAGAGCGAACAAAACCAAAGAGTTCTAAAATAAGAACACGAGACAGAGATCGGGGTAAGGGGGTTGGTTACGCAATGGGAAGGTGTTAGCACCCAAAGCGTCTATAGTACTCTATAGGAGCCCTTTGAAATATTTACGCTTTTTGGTTTGAAAGTGGTTTGTTTGAAAAGAGATTGGGGAGATGAGAAAAGAATTATTTTTTTTATATTTTTGTGTTTGGAGAGACTTATCGTCTCATGCCTACGTACCCATAAAGTGCAATATGGAATCAAAACCCCGTAGTTCGTGGTACAAATGACAAAAATTTGTTGGTTTTGATTGATTTTAGATGTAAAGACAAGTCGTCATTTCAAGGAGAAAACTGCGACTATCCCCCCACGAGTATTAAGACAACATCTGCGTCACATAAAGATGGAGGATTTGCTTGGATTATCAACAAGACTATCACTCAACATCAACGTGGAAAATGTCAAAGTCTTAATAATATGGGGAATAGGAGATTTACATCTCAACTATAGAAATGAATCATGTCTAAACTTTATGAAAAGTTTTAAAGTGAAAAAGTGCATAAAGGCACAAAAAGAGTTGATGAGTTTTTGTATTTTTTATGTCTTTTGAAATTGGTCAAAGCATGATTAACATTGATTGACTTTTATTAAGAAAGAAACAAAGTTTTAAAAATCACTTGACGAAAGTCAAGGTTTTATTGCGAAAGCGGTTTTGAAGTTTGAAACCAAGAAGGTTTTGAAAGAGGGAGAAAGTTTTGAAAATTTAAGAAGGGGAGGAGATGAAGTGACTATCCTAAAAAACAAAATAAGAGCTAGAGATAAGAAAGATCTAACCGACTTGTAGCACACTCCAAAGCAAGCAAAAAGAATTCCATCCGATTTAAAGCATAAGTCAATGATCGAGCCAAATAAAGGCTAAGATCCACGATACTCCAAGCATAGGGAAGAAAGTCCTAATCCTAAGTCCAAAATGTCCATGAAGTCCAAGGTCCAAGAATGGTCCAAGAGTATAACCACAAAGTTAATAGCACCAAATTTTTTAGATGTTTTATCCTTTATTAGTGTTTTGAACAAAGTATGGTCCAAGTGGACAAAAGAGAATAAACATAAACAAAGATATGATATGAAATGATAAAATGGAAACATAAAAGTAAGAAATAAGGAGTAAGAAGTGAATATAAGCAAAATTAAACAAGGATATTGTTAGTGAATTAGTGGTTAGTGGTTAGAACATATGATCAATGATGATTAATTCTTGCACTTAGTCCAAGATTAATGAAAATTCATTAGAGGATTGATAGAATCAAAGCCTCCTAACAATGATTTTCATAGGTATTGGAGTTAAGACAAGCAACTAAACATACTTGGACTTTTAAACGTAAGTTTGAGCCACGAATGATCATTTTCCGATTAAGGGACACTTTAGCGCTATGTTAAGCAATCGTAATCGGGTTTATGTAGAAACCACGACTATCTGAGGCCGGTCAATAAAATGTTAGTGTTAATACATGTTAGAGAAGTGATATGTAAATCACTCTCCTAAAACATGCCACACAAAAAGAAAAGAGGTAGTGATCTCATCATAATCAAGATTTTTAATTAATTAATCAAAGGTAATCTATCACTATTCCAAAGTAAGGAGAATTATCTCAATGATTATTCGTCCATAGATTTGAAATAATGAAGATTAAACAACCTTGATAATCAATAATCTATGATCCATAGATTTCATCGATCAAAAATAAAAAAAAAAGAAGAAAGAAAATAAGAATGAAAAGAAATCACAATTTGAATCTTAAATCGATTAAATTATCATCAATATCAATCACCTCTCTTGGTGGATAAAAATCAACACCCAAAGTCCATTGATATTGATGAAATCCTATCAAAATTCAAGATCCAAAACCACCAACAATTGATCAAAATGTTTTCAAATAATTTTTTAATGCTTTCTTTTTTCAAGAATATTATTATTATTTTATAAAAATAAACTAATAACAATATAAAAAAAAGAAAAGGTCCACACGACCAATTTTCTTAAAAGAAAAGATAAAAAAAAAAAAATGAAAAAAACAATTTAAAAGGAGAAAGAGAACAGAAACTTCATCTTCTCCTTTCTTCTTCACGGTAACTCTTCACACCATTTTTGCGAGCTCAAAGCTTGCTCAGATCAAAGCGACGGGATGCGAAAATCACACCGAACAGATCGAAATCAAAAATTCTTCACAACAGTACCAACAGTTTAAAGAATCATAACAAAAGGTAACGGATCGAAAATGACGGTGAAGCTCAATCTACCTTCAAACTCAGGTAAGAAATCAATCCAAACTTCTTCTTGCTTCTCTTCTTCTTCTGAACGAATCTCTGGTTGAATTGATCTGTGTTTGAGGTTGATTTGAAGTTAATTTGGTGGAAGGAAGTATGAGAAGAGAATGTGAGCAAAAGGTTTTGTATTGAGGAATTGAGGAAGAAAATCAGCAGAGATTTTTTGGCTTGAAAAGCTTGAAGAAAAGAGTGAATAAGGTGTTCTATTTATAGATGAGAATGAGTGAAAATGTTTTGCCGTTTGTGAGATTTTTCTGCGTTTTGGTTATTTGATGTGGGTTGTGCGTGACCCAGGTGCTGGAACTTTTCATGTCGTTTTTGCTTTTTCTTCTTTCAGCTCACTTAAGTGACGTGGATGAGCTTTATGACTCATATGGCTCAGATACGTGATGAGTTTACTTTTGCCCTGTTGCAAGTGGCTCAGCTGAAAAATTGTACAGTAGTCTAGTAAAACTCTTAATATGGCTTACTTCCAATTTTTCTTGGATTCCATTAGAAAATCAACTTCTTCAGTTTATCGCCATCATTCACTAAGGATGATTCTTCTTTACATAGTGATTCAGAAATATTTCTAGCACCAATTTTTCTGTAAATCTTAGATAGTTTAGACTTGGATAATGGTGTCATGGTCAGAGAGAGACTCAATGTAACTGGCAAGCAAGGAGCACCCCTTCTCAGCTTCACTAATGACTCCTACTGCATCGAGTTCTTTCTGCAAAATTCGGTCCATAAAAATTCTCATCAATAAAAGGCCCATCAGTTGGATTCAAGAAATAACTCCACTTGGAATCAAACAACAAACACTTCTCTGGAGGCCTATAACCAACATGTGTCTTCAACCAATTTTCGGACAACCTTTTTCTGAAATCGTCGCCAAAGGAAAGCTTGTTATCTTGCATTAGAAGTCGGATGCATTCCAGAAAAGAAAATACACTTTCAGGACTAATGGTGGAGGGATCTGAAGGAAAACTCAGACATTCCAGCACAAACTTCACTCCATCTTTAAATTCAGTAACAACACCAATGCTCTTCAGCTCTGCCTTGTACTCATGTATTCCTAAACCACAACATTTGTCACTGTAGTCAATGAAAGGGAGACAAGTTATAGAAGATATCAATTTCCACTCCGGACCATATAAAATGCATTGTTTTGGGCAAGGAGATCAGCCAAATCTGTTAGTGCACCAGGTTTTCCAGAAAGCGTCCATTTGACATTTACTAGTGACAGCATATACTCTGCAGAAGTTAGCACAAACTCGTTCTCAAGTTTTTCAATATCAATAGCAGATTGCCCCTTTTTGAGTCTCAGTCTCATTATCGGTTGGATAACATTCACTAGTAAGAGAATTCCGGTCAGTCAACGAATCAATCCATGCATATGCAGGATGAACAAGATGTAATGCATTGACTGCAGCAGAAACTGCATTCAGCCTTCTCTTGTAACATCATGGAGCTTCCTTGGTTATCTCTCAAAGCTGATTCAGTTTTCAAACGAGTAGAATACATGTACATGTAATTTGCTGCCCGTCGCCAATTATGCTGATGTAATTGAAATGCATAGAGTAACTTATACAAGTTTGGCTTAGCAGAAATATCTGATCGTTCAGCCTTCCAAGCCAGCAGCTCCTCGGTACTATCATACTCAAGAACCTTACCTCCATCAAGCAAAAGAATCCGATCACAGTCAATAATGGTGTTGGGGCGATGAGCAATAACGAGTATTGTACAGGACTCGAATTCTTCTCTGATTGTTTTTTGTATAAGTGCATCTGTTCTAACATCAACAGCAGGAGTTGCCTCATCAAGTACTAAAATCTTTGATCTCCGCAACAAAGCCTTAGCAAGACAAATCATATTTTCCCGTGTCTATAATAATCTTGGAGAAGTTCGCAAATACAATGGTTGCACCCAACTTGCGGAACTCTGCCAACAACAATGCGAAGACCTTTTGCATGACCTTGTGGAGTAGCTGGTACTGGAATCAATTTCCCAACATTGCAGACTTTGCTGACTCCCAATTAAAAAACGAGTGAAAAACGGTGGCTCACTCCCTTCCATGACAACATATATTGGAGCCACCCGAGATATCTTTTCCAGCAGAAAATCATGCTCAAGAAATTTCTCACCAATTGTTAGCGCCTGCATTCTACTCTTGGTGTCAACCTCCTGGCCAACCCAGACAAATATATCTGAGTAACAATCCAAGATGAAAATGTCTTTTGTCATTAAATCATCCTGGGAGAAGTTGTATATCTCCGTCACCTTGAAGTTTCCTTTTGAGAAGTTGCAACAAAATAGGTGCGGATCATTTTCAGCTTCCCTACTAATTTGATTAACGACTTTTAAAACAGATGTTTTCAAGCCACACTTAGAATTTGCAGAGTAGCAAACATGAGAAGAAGTGACAGTCCCATATTCAATTCCATTATACCTATGTTTTGCACTTGGCTGTGAATGTCCTTCATTTGTAGAAGCTATTTTAAAATCAGCAAGCTCGCGTGTCTTGCATATTACATCAGTGGACTTAGAGGTGTAGCCATGGTTGTCCACAACATGATTTGATGCCACGGAGTCAGATGATTGCAAGTTATGGATGCTCTTAGTATCTGCAGAACTTGGATCTTTGCCAATCCTGGAAAATTAGGAGAAAAAGGGGTGTAGAGGTGATGATAAGTTACAAGTGGTGAAGCACGCTCGGCAACTACATCTACTCTATCTGCTTCAAAGTCACATGCAGCCAAAGATGCTTCCTCTGGTGATACATTCTCTTCTATGCTGCTAATGCTCTTTTTAATTTCTGTGTCATTTTCAGGTCGGCCTCGCGCCTTCTGTTCTTTCTGCCTAAGCTTTCTGGCGTTTTCTCTCCAAAATCTCAACTTGTCTTCTCTGAGCAGATTTTGTCCTTCCCTGTTGCAGGATCAACCCATGCATAGACAGCAAGGATATCGGACATTCTAGCTAAATTTCTCCTGTCCTTATAGAATTCAAGATGACTATCGATCCTCACAACATCAACAACTATCCTGTGCAAAGTCCAAAGCCATTCTGATACTCTATCTTCACTGGCAGCCCATCCTTGAGACATCGAGGCACTTGTCATCGCTGCTTGTGGCACATCTGATATTTTTAGTTGATTTACTATCCGTGTTTCATAAACTGGATCGTCAGATGAAAATTCTGGTTTATCTTCATCAGCTGAAGCAACTTCAATTTCAGAGTTTACAGGATGGAAGGTAGTAAGAGATTGGCCATTTGATTCAATAACTAAGTCTACATTGTTATTGACATTGAAGCTATGCATTGACTCATCTTCTAATCTTAGTTTACGTCGTGCAGAAAGTTCATTGCCATGCTCTATGACCGAGTTTTTATCTTCATCGCTCTTTTCAAACAGATTGATGACAGGTAAAGGAGGAAAATCAAAACTACTGTCAATCATATTATGAGATCCGTCTGGTTCCCTCCCTGTCTTTGGGGAACTGCAGTATGGATGACCAGAAGAATCATAAATTGCACTACTACCTATTCTTGCTCTCAAATTAGCTTGGTCAGCCCAATTATCTGAGCTTTCATGATGACATGTGGTTCTCCAGTCAAAATCCAACATGAAATCTCAATCCAATCAGCAGTAAAAACTCCCGCCGCAACGGAAACAATGGTCAAAGCAAACTCGGTGAACCTCTCAAATTTCTTCTGCAATCCAGCCGGCTGATCATCCACCCGCAACACGTGAATAATCTTAGAAAAGTAATGCAAATAAACCACAAGCGTTGTTCCATGAGCAGTGTTATCCAATTCAAATAAAGATTGAGCATCATCAAGTAGAGACTGTGCTTCACATTCCCATGCACTAATATTGCTCTTGTTTGTTTGTGACTGCATGTATAGCAGACTCAATCAGCAACTCCAAAACAAATATGTGCCTTTGGATTTGATTCAGTCTTTATCCTGAGCTTGAAAAAGATCAGGGATCTGTGGTAGTCCAATCTTGATATTTACCATGAAAATCTACACTGAACACATGTTCTATAACTGATGTCATTTTAAAACGTGCAGGCTCAACAAGAAACCTCCTGTTGAATTCATGAACATTTGTGCCTCCTATTCTTGTAGACATCTGGCTGTGGGAGAAAGCAGTGGTGATGGAGAGAGCGGCGCTAGGTTTCTCTTCGACCATGAGAACTTTGGGAAGTGCCATGTTTGTGTTGAACTACCAGTTTCTGCTACTGCGATTGTGAATGGGTGCTAAGTGTTTCAAGGGAAACATGGCCATAAAACATAATCTATCATGGTTTCACAAACAAACCTGCTTGTGGCGAACAACGACCTAGTCTACGGCGTTTTCCGGTGATACCAGCATCAAACAGCAAGCCACACTCACTTTCAACATATTCACTCTTACTGACCCCTTTTTCCTTGTTCTACTTTAAAGGCATGCTGATTAAAATGTTGTTGTAGTTTCTCATTTGTAAAACTAATACATAATTGCTCGAAACTATCAAACTTAAAACTTTCAAATCCATAGGTATCAAGAGATCCATTGAATAGCTTTTGAATTTGAATTTTACATGGCGAACAATTCTCAACATGGCATAGCTTCGAACAATCATGTATGCCACAACTAAAGCGCTTGCCACATACTTATGAGCATGTAGGTATTGGATCAATGCACTTCTTTTGTTCAACATACAAATTCTTTTTCCACAATAGTATACATGTGCATGAGTGCATAAAATTTTTATTGATGGCAAGGCTTCGTAGCATGAACTCTCAATTTCATTGTAACACCAACTTGACTATTTTCCACACACCTCTTGATTATGGATAGATTCAAAAATGAACTACTGAATAACTTGTATCCAAAGCATCAACCATCAACTTAAATCCTTATTAAAATGCTCTGAATTTCTGATTAAAACTGGATCAAACTTCTCATAGAACACTGCTTGAAAGCTTGATGAATTCCGATACAGGACAACTTGACCTTGAACGATCACATTGCTTGAAAAAATAAGTAGTTTGTAATTGAAGCAATATCTTGATAGTTTAACCAAGATGAGGTCAAACGTCCATCTGATTTAAACTTGAATGAATGTCTTTGCCATCAATCTTCCTGCAAAACTCTAAACACACAGAGAAGAAAAAACAAAAAATATTTTTGGTATTTTGATTAGATGTTAGTAAACAGAAACAAACAAAAAGAAAGTAAGAAACCCATAAGGGTGCGAAAGCCAAAAGTATGACCTTGTTTGCGGAATGATATGCCAATGAAATGTGGGATCTTAGGGGTAAAAATTAGGGTATTACAGCTGCCCCTATTTAAGATTCTTCTATCCGGAGATATGAAGATTGACATCTTTGTCTCGACTAGATAGAAGAGACTTAAATATAACAATTAACCCAATTTTTAGCCCTAAGAGACCACAAAATGATATGATTATGCTAATGATATGCGAACATAAGACTTCTGTGGGGAAATAATGCCACAGGAGACAAACAAAAGCTCGGGAGAAAAAGAGAGACTCCACATGAGAAAACAAAAGAGCAAGATCCTATTCCGATAAGGGAAAGGAAACGACTCAATGGGGAAAGAGATACCAACTGCCAGTTACTGGGCGAAGATATTCGAACCGAAGAGAATAGGTAAAATACTTTCTATCGGTTACTGAGTAGAAAATAAGTGCAAAAACACAAGAGAATTGTTATCTACCAGTTACTGGGTAGAAAACCAAGAAATGTATTACCTATTACCAGTTACTGGGTAAAAAGTAATCCACTCGTTGAAATATAATCAACTACCTGTTACTGGGTAGGAAAAGAAACAACGCCAACTACTGGTTACTGAGTAGTTTAGCGGGAATAATAAACTTGAATGAAAGGGGTTACCAACTATCAGTTACTGGATAGGGTAAACAACATGTCAACTACCTGTTACTGGGTAGGACAGACTCGACTACCTGTCACTGGGTAGGAGAAGAAAATAAAGGTCAACTACCTGACACTGGGTAGGACAAACATGCTTGACTACCTGTCACTGGGTAGGAGAAAGAGATATATCATCAGCTACTTGTTACTGAGCAGCTCCAAACACACAACAAGCTTCTCAAATAAAGAGACAACCATTTGTTGGAAAAAGATATTAACAACTCTGTCGGGGATCTTTAAAAGTGATACGAGCAGGTTGAACCATGCAATAGAATTCTTATCGAGAGTTATTCCACAGAAATTCCAATTGACAGAAAAGCTAGTCGGATAAGGATCCCTCACTTCACAATAAATTTCTCTGTTGAGGATGAGCCAGAGAAATGTTATTTATTGCGAAGGTAAATTTCTGGAGATTACACAAGCTGCTCAAATAAAGAGGCTTCCACATGATGTGGCATAAGTAATTACCAAGAGAGTGTTATCAAAACACTACTGGGAAAATCAAATCTTCACCTTCTATTGGGGATCAATAACAGATTCTCGCTGAGGAAAATAAATCCTCAAAAATACCTTCTCGTCATCCCGGTTTCACAGCCCAGGGAAAACCAAAGTAACTGCTGCAAGAGACCAAAGTTCAATCCAGGAACAAAACTGGAAAGAAACGGTCAAACAAGACTCGACCCAATGAGGAAATAACTCAACTGGGGAACAATTCCATCCAGATAAAAACTGGGGAGGAAAGCTAAACAAAACATCTTCCACGAGGCATAAACTCAGTGGGGAATTAAAAATGATAGGTATTTTCTGCTTAGGGGTCGACACTCTAATGAAGAGAGGACACACGCATTCTGCGATATAACAACATCGGGAAAAGGGAAATACCAACAAAAAATGCAGGATGCACAATGCAACAAAGACATGCTATGCTCAACCAAAATGAACGCGCATGCAATGAGTATGAATATGCTGCTAAATCAGACAAAAAGGGCAAACAGAGGGTGAACAAAACACCACAACACCACTGAAATACTCGGCTAATCTCTGCAAGTTAGAGATATCATTGGAGATCGTGCTGGGGATCAACAACAGAAAATCTGCAAGAGATACACAAGAGCCATCCAAGGAAAATAAATCCTACTACAAGGCTTAAATCTCGCTGAATAAATGGAGATATTGTTTGGGGAAAAGACCCCAAAGATCAATCTTCAACCATTAATAATTCAACAAGAGGAAACAACAATATGAACTCCGCTTTGAGAAAAAAAACTGTTGGAGAAAAACATAGCAACACAAATCTTCCAACCCTGCCAGGGGAATAAGAAGTTAACATCATAGCAAAAAGTCAAACTGTGGGGGATTTTAAATCAACACACAATTACAAGGTGAGAGAAAACCCGACAGGTGACTGCTATGTCAACACTTCTCAACCTTGTTCTCTACTTGAGGAATAATCCAAAGCAAATGTGCATAACCTCCGCTAGGAATCATCAAAGACAAATCTCCGCCTGGGCAAAAACATCAAGGAGAAGTGGTCTTCAAATTTCTAAACTGTCCGATCATTTGAATCAAGACTTTGCTGTGGAAAACCGTTCTACACTCGTCTGGTTTATCCAAAGAAACAAAACTCTGCTAAGGGAATATCAGCAAACTCTACTGAAGAGACCTCAATATAGCTCAAATGGGGAAACATCAACACAACTCTACTGGGGAGCTGCTAATAAATTCTACCAGAGAGGCAAGAAAGAACCCTGCTGAAGAGAACACTTACGCTTTTCGCTTCAAGATTCTACCATTCTGTTGACATTCTTTCTTTTATTTTCACAAATCAAAGAAAAATGTTTTTATAATTTTCAAAATTTAAATCAATTATTCACATTTGTTTCAAAAATCATCATCAAAAATAAAATGAAATTTTGTAAACAGAAACAAAATAAGAATTGCAAACAAAGGGACAAAGGCCCAAATTCTATTGATAGAATGGTAGTCCGCAAATGGCGTAACTCCATGGATCATTACAAAGTTTGAAAAATGGTAAGTACAATGGAAAGTTCTACATTGAAATACAATGACCATTATTCTCCCTAACAACTTTGAATTCCAACTGTGCTTGAGACTTCAGCGGAGAATATCTGAAGTAAAACCTTTGATAGGAAATGTTGCTTCAAACGATCAAGACTGGCCAGATGCAGTTACTTGCCATGATCCCTAACTTTTGCCTAGATTGCCCTCTCGAGTTTTCAATCTACCGGGATGATTATTTCTGTTTTGTCTCTAATTTTTGCTTGGACCGCCCTTTCGGGTTTTCAATCCACCGAGACGCTCATTTTTGCCTAAGCCGCCCTTTCAGGTTTTCAACTTAGCGAGCTGTTCTTTTATTTTTTAGGCGAAGTATTTCTTGACTGCATCGGCATTCACAGGACGAGTGAACTCTTCTCCATCCATAGTTGTAAGAATTAATGCACCGCCAGAGAAGGCTCTCTTAACAACATATGGGCCTTCATAATTAGGAGTCCACTTGCCCCTAGAATCAGTAGTAAAAGTCGAGATCTTTTTGAGCACGAGGTCACCTTCTCTGAACACACGGGGTCGAACCTTCTTATCAAATGCTTTCTTCATTCTTTGTTGATATAATTGGCCATGACACAAAGTCGTCATTCTTTTCTCTTCAATCAGATTCAACTGGTCGTATCTACTTTGACACCATTCAGCCTCAACCAATTCAGTTTCCATCAAAACTCTCATAGAAGGGATTTCAACCTCTATCGGGAGCACTGCTTCCATGCCATAAACAAGAGAAAAAGGGGTTGCCCCTGTTGAAGTGCGAACGGATGTACGATACCCATGCAGAGCGAAAGGAAGCATATCATGCCAATCCTTGTATGTAACAACCATCTTTTGAATAATCTTCTTAATATTCTTATTAGCAGCTTCAACAGCCCCATTTATCTTGGGTCTATAAGGAGAAGAATTATGATGCTCAATCTTAAACTCATCGCATAATTCCTTCATCATCTTGTTATTTAAATTCGACCCATTATCAGTGATGATCTTGCTCGGAACACCATACCGACAGATGATTTGATTCTTGATAAACCGGACCACTACTTGCTTAGTCACATTTGCATATGATGCCGCTTCAACCCATTTGGTAAAATAGTCAATAGCCACCAATATGAAACGGTGTCCGTTCGACGCTTTAGGCTCAATCATTCCAATCATGTCAATGCCCCACATTGAAAAAGGCCATGGAGAAGAGATAACATTGAGAGGAGTTGGAGGCACATGAATCTTGTCAGCATAAATCTGGCATTTATGGCACTTTTTCACATATTTACAACAGTCAGATTCCATTGTCAGCCAATAGTAACCTGCCCTTAACATCTTCTTAGCCATCGCGTGTCCATTGGCATTGGTGCCAAAGGATCCTTCATGGATTTCTTTCATCAACATATCTGCTTCGTGTCTATCCACGCATCTGAGCAAGATCATATCATAATTTCTCTTATACATCACATCATCATTCAAGAAGAAACTACCAGCCAATCTTCTCAAAGTTTTCTTATCCTTCTTGGATGCCCCAAGTGGGTACTCTTGATTCTGAAGAAAGCATTTAATATCATAATACCATGGTTTATCATCAACAACCTCTTCAACTACAAACACATGAGCTGGTCTATCAAGACGCATCACACTAATCTTTGGCACATCATTCCAACGATTTACCACAATCATGGAGGATAAAGTCGCTAAAGCATCTGCCATTTGATTCTCTGCTCTTGGTATATGGTGAAACTCAACTTTATTGAAGAAAGTTGACAATCTTCTTGCATAATCACGATAAGGAATCAAATCAGGTTGACGTGTCTCCCACTTCCCTTTAATCTGATTAATCACTAAAGCTGAATCTCCATATACATCCAGAATCTTGATTCTTAAATCGATAGCTTCTTCCAAGCCCATAATACACGCTTCATACTCAGCCGCATTATTTGTGCAATTGAAAACCAACCTTGCAGTGAAAGGAATATGAGAACCATGAGGAGTAACAATAATTGCACCAATACCTCTGCCATATTCATTAACCGCCCCATCAAAAATCAAACCCCAACGGGATCCAGGCTCAGGTCCTTCTTCATGTAATGGTTCCTCACAATCTTTAACCTTTAGACACATCACATCCTCATCAGGAAAGTCAAACTGAATAGGCTGATAATCTTCAATTGGCTGGTGTGCCAAATGATCAGCCAAAACACTTCCTTTTATCGCCTTTTGAGTTCGATACTTGATATCATATTCTGATAACAACATTTGCCAACGAGCAATCCTCCCAGTTAAAGCAGGCTTTTCAAAGATATACTTGATTGGATCCATTTTAGATATCAACCAAGTTGTACAATTCAACATATACTGACGGAGGCGCTTGGCAGCCCAAGCTAGAGCACAACATGTCTTTTCAAGCATCGTGTACCGAGACTCACAATCAGTGAACTTCTTACTCAAATAATAAATGGCAAATTCTTTTCTCCCGGATTCATCTTGTTGACCCAGAACACAACCCATAGACTCTTCTAGCACGGTCAAATACATGATCAAAGGTCTTCCTTCTACGGGAGGAGACAAAATAGGAGGTTCAAGCAGATACTCTTTAATTCTTTCGAAAGCTTTCTGACAATCTTCTGTCCAGACACAACCCTGATCTTTGCGGAGAAGTTTGAAAATCGGTGCACATGTGGCAGTCATATTGGATATAAATCGAGAGATATAGTTCAAACGTCCCAAGAATCCTCTTACTTGTTTTTCTGTTCTGGGTGCAGGCATCTCCTGGATAGCTTTAACTTTACCAGGATCAACTTCAATGCCTTTCTGACTGACAATAAAGCCTAACAATTTTCCAGAAGGAACACCAAAAGTGCATTTATTAGGATTCAGACGGAGCTTAAACTTTCTCAAACGTTGGAACAACTTCAATAAATTTTTAATATGATCTTCTTCAGTCTTCGACTTACAAATCATATCATCCACATAGACCTCAATTTCTTTATGCATCATATCATGGAACAGAGTGGTCATAGCTCTCTGGTACGTTGCACCAGCATTTTTTAAACCGAAGGGCATCACTCTGTAACAGAATGTTCCCCAGGGTGTAATGAATGTTGTTTTTTCCATATCCTCAGGTGCCATCTTTATTTGATTATAACCGGAAAATCCATCCATAAATGAAAAGATATTGAACTTAGTAGTATTATCTACCAACAAATCAATGTGTGGTAGTGGAAAATCATCTTTTGGACTTGCTTTATTCAAATCTCTATAGTCAACACACATTCAGACTTTTCCGTCTTTCTTTGGAACAGGCACGATATTGGCCACCCATTGAGGATATTCTACGGTCACAAGAAAACCAGCATCAATCTGCTTTTGAACCTCTTCTTTAATCTTCACTGCCATGTCAGGATGAGTTCTTCTCAATTTCTGCTTCACGGGTGAACATTCAGGCTTTAATGGCAAATGGTGCTCCACAATACCAGTATCAAGACCAGGCATGTCTTGATAGGACCAAGCAAACACGTCAACATATTCTCTAAGAAGCTCTACCATCCTCTTCTTAACATTTGACTGAAGCAGTGCCCCAATCTTGACTTCTTTCTTATCATCATCGGAACCCAGATTAACCAATTCCACCGGCTCTTCATGAGGCTGAATGGCCTTCTCCTCGTGCTCAAGCAATCGAGAAATCTCATCAGGAATTTCTTCAATATCCTCCTCTTCCGCTTCAAACACAGGGAACTCAAAGTTGGGAGAGGGCATATGGTCATTGTTTCCAATGGGTTTAACAATCAATCTGCACAATGATTTTATGTTTGATTTTAGAATATGAACAAAAAAAATGAAAATACTATGCAGATAAGAGTGATTATAACATTATTATACTTTTTTCGGTTTTTTATGTTACCATTTTTCAGAAGTAAAGCAAAAAAAAGGAAAACAACATATGGATAAACAGAAAAACATTTTATTGATGATGATAAAAGTTGAAACAAAGCCCTCACAAATTCACTTTCACCTTGGGCAGAGTGAAAGGATTTTTTGAAAGAAACAAAAACAAATTACTTTGAAACATGAACAACAGTAGGAACATCAACAGCAATCCAATTCTGGCATATCAATCCACGTGTCACAAAGTTGGGCATTTCTTCCTCTTGGTCATCTTCAAGAATTGCAGCTGTAGAATGATCTTTGCCATGGATGAACCCAGCACTTCGAAAAACTTCATGAATACTCTTCAGCTCATTTTGGGTTGAACCAGATGTAAAACCCAAACCAGCTCTATCTTTTTTCTCAGCAACTTCAATGATTCAGCCCCATCCATGAGCTTGGCCATTATCCACTACATGTTGTGCATCTTTTAGAGAAGACATGGACGCCCCATCCTTCTTGACAGCTTTATCAACCATAGAAAGAGCCTGAAACGGAGTTCCAACATCTTCTTCCGCATCGATATAAGAAAAAGACGACAAACTGCTTACCAACATAGCCTGTTCTCCACCAACAACGACAAGTTTACCATTCTGCACGAATTTTAACTTTTGATGCAGTGTCGAAGTAACAGCTCCAGCTTCATGGATCCATGGGCGTCCTAGAAGACAACTGTAAGCAGGACGAATATCCATGACTTGAAAAGTGATCTGGAAAAAACACGGACCAATCTTGATAGGGAGATCAACCTCTCCAATCACGGTTTTCCTCGATCCATCAAAGGCTTTCACAATGACCCCACTGAACCTCATAGGAGTACCTTGATAAGATAATCTGGACAAAGTAGATTTTGGCATCACATTCAACGATGACCCAGTATCAACCAGCACATTGGATAGAGCGTCTTCCTGGCAATTCATGGAAATATGGAGAGCCAAATTATGATTTCTTCCATGATCGGTCAACTCTTCGTCACAAAAACTCAGATTGTTACACGCAGTGATATTGGCAACAATGCTATCAAACTGGTTAACAGTCACATCATGATCTACATAAGCTTGTTCCAATACTTTCTGCAATGATTCACGATGAGCCTCAGAGCTCATTAACAGAGATAGAACAAATATTTTTGACGGTGTATGTAACAATTGATCCACCACATTATATTCACTCTTCTTGATCAATTTCAATACCTCATCATTATCTGACTTCTGATTTACGTCACTTGATTGACCAGACTCCACAGTAGTCTTCAACTGAATTTGCTTACTCCTAGTATCTTCACTTGTCTTTGAAGGCACATTATCAAATACTCGACCACTTCTGGTTACACGTCCGACATCAGCGATAGTCACAACTGAGGGAAGAGAAAGAATGGGAACCTCTTTTCCATCCTCCAACATAGTAGCATTGCATTTATAGGGAACAGCTTTATCGGATTCATACAGCGTCGGGCCAGGCAAACGGATAACCAAAGGCGTCACAGCAGATTTCTGACTATTGTAAGAAATTACAACCCGCTCAGGAATATTGAAACGTGGGACTATGACATTCACCTCGTTCTCCACTTCATTTCTGTTTGCAGTAACCTGAATCAAATTCTCATCCATCATCTTTTGTAAGTCCCTTTTTACAATCACACACCCTCGAGGGTTCACAGAACAAATACAACAGGCGGCATAATCATGCTCAATATCATGGAACTCACTCAAAGTAGCATGCATTTCAACAAGCGATCTCCGAATCCAGCGAATGTCGAAAATACGGTATGTACCAGGACAACCATATACCATATTAACAGTTGCATTACCATGTTTAGGAAACGGATTTGATTGCACATTAGGGTTGGTATCTTCAAAAGACAAAATACCGCTTTTTACGAGCTTCGCAACTTCATGCTTCAGAGGATAGCAATTTTCGATATCGTGTCCCGGGGCACCTTGGTGAAATGCGCAATGAGCATCTGGCTTATACCACCATGGAATTTCAGTTGGAACAGCCGGCGGATCACGAGGTTGAACCAAATTCTTCTTTATTAAAGCCGGAAAGAGCTCAGTATACGTCATTGGAATGGGATCAAATTGTGTTTTCCTCTGTGTACGACCTTGTTGAGTTGTCTTCTCTTGGAAACATGGTTGATAACTTGCAGTAGCTTGAGCGGTAGGGGTGTTACTGATAACAGGCGTAATAGATGCTACTTGTTGCTGACGACGACTACCATTGTTGTTCACAACTCTGCGTCTTCTAGACCTTTCCTGAGATATAGCATTAGTTTCTCCCTCTTTTTTCTTAGGGAACCCAACACCAGGCTTTTTTGTACTTCCAGAATTTCCTTCTTTTATTAGACGTCCCTCACGGACAGCTTCCTCTAATCTCATCCCCATATTAACCATTTCCGTGAAATCACTAGGAGCGCTCGCAACCATCCTTTCATAGTAAAATGAACCCAGAGTCTTCAGAAAAATCTTGGTCATTTCTTTCTCTTCAAGCGGAGGGCTTATCTGAGCTGCAATTTCACGCCATCTCTGCGCATATTCTTTAAAAGTTTCTTTCTCTTTTTGAGACATTGTGCGAAGCTGATCATGGTCTGGCGCCATATCGAGATTATACTTATACTGACGAACAAAAGCTTCACAAAGATCGTTGAATGTCTTGATTTGTGTACTATTGAGTCCCATATACCATTTCAGCGCAGCACCAGTAAGACTATCTTGAAAATAGTGGATCAACAACTGATGGTTGTCAGTATAGGTAGACATCTTTCTAGCATACATAATCAAATGACTTTGCGGACAAGTGTTCCCTTTGTATTTTTCAAAATCCGGAACTTTAAACTTGGCGGGAATCTTCACATTTAGAACAAGGCAAAGCTCATGAGCATTCTTTCCAAATAACTCCTTTCCCCTTAAAGCCCTGATTTCTCTTTGCATTTCAGCAAACTGATCTTGAAAGTCATCTATTCGATCCATAACATCCAAACTCTCGCTCGGAGCAGTATGGAAAATCTGTTCTTCAGTATAAGGCATAACGTGAGTTACAGGCGGTGGCACAGGTATGACAGTAGGAACAACCGGAACTTCAGCATTAGGAACAACATTAACCACAGGAGGTGGTACAGCCATGACAGCAGGGAGTCTAGAACCTTCGGGAACAGGAGGTCGATATCCCTCTGGCACATAATTGTTAGGCATGCCCCAAGGGAAACCAACAGGCATTTGATATTAAGAAGTATTAATCGGGGCCACAGAAATGGGCGTTGATCCGATTTCAGAAATCACAGTTCCTTGGACAGGAGAAGGAGGAGGTAGTGGTGGCTGATTCTGAGCAGCCACCAGAGCTTCCATTGCGGCAGTCAGTCTCTCCAAACCATCTTTTAGAGTTGATACCTCTTCACGGAGCTCGCGGTTCTCTTGTTGCAACTGATCCATCTTTTTCTTAGAGTTAGCCCGAGTGTTGTAGTGATGCGACAGCTTGACTGAAGGAAGGCCAAAAGAAACAAATAAGACATCTGGAAAAGGCAACACACAATGCACGATGATGCGAATGCAAATGCAAAATGCAGGTGTTTCAACCTGTTTTCAAGGATCTTTAAGATATAAAGCAATTACAAACATCATAAAGAAAAATAACACTTCTTGAAATACTGATAAACATCTCATTTCATTGAATATTGGAAAGAGTTACACTTGGAAGTACAAAATACAATAATATCAAAATAAGAAAAAGCTAGGTCCTAAGGAACATCTGATGACGATCCAAGCTGATACTTCCTTCGGAGTCTCTTAATCTCTTTCTCATAGTTGTGCTTCATGGTGATCTTCTCTAGCACAAGCTGATCCACAATACCCTTCCAAGCACCAGAAGTAGGAGGATGTGATGATGGAGTAGTAGAGGAAAATAAATCCTCTGCATGCCTCTTCACAGCGCGCCGCTCAAGTAACTCTATCAAGTCGTCTTTCTCCTTCATCTGTTTTTGCAATTCCATCTTCTCTTTGTCAGAAGCTTGAAACTTACTTTCCCACATCTCTTTCTCTTCCTTCATCTTAGCCAAAGCGTCTTGAAGTGTCTTCACATCATCAGAAGAAACAGGGAGTGGCGTAGGGAGTGGCGTAGAGATCACAGTAGTCAGAGGTTTCTCAATAGGATAAGGCATCTTAAGCTCCATAGCCCTCTTCTTCACCCAAAGCGTGTAAGGTTCCAAAGCAATGCAAACTTGTCTTCCAAGCTCCCCTCTACCCAACCTGTGAATCTTAGTCCAGGCATGAGCCATTTTTCTTCTCAAACCAAGAGAATCATCCCCTCCTTGAAAGAATAAACCCTCTAATAAAATATTCTTAGGTCTATCCTTCAGCATATAACCCAGCTGACGGCGAGCTAGACTCGGGTTGTAGTTAATTCCGCCTTGTATTCCAAGCAGAGGAACATTGGCGAATTCTCCACAGCTATCAATAATCTGGACATTATCGTAAACCGAAGAAGACCAAGTGATATCAGTATGCGTAAGAGACATAATTCTTTGAGACCACCTTAAGCAATCCTTGTTTTTCCTAAAAACAGATGTCTGAGGTAAGTGTGAAACAAACCAATTATACAGCAGAGGTAGACAGCAAACAATGGTACCGTTTCCCTTAGAAGTCCTACTATGGATGGAAAAATAAGTATCACCAAGCAAAGTTGGAACAGGGTTCCCAATCAAGAAAATCCTAATAGCATTAACGTCCACAAAATTATCAATATTAGGAAACAAGACTAGTCCATAGATGAGTAAAGCAAATATAGCCTCAAACGCCAATGTGCGACCAATGTCAGCAAATAAAGTAGCCTTCTCAATCAAGAACTTAGCAGTCAAACCCTTGAGGCCTCCCTTAGTCTTTAGATTTGCATCAATATCCGACTTCGTCAAATGGGTAGCTTCAGCAATATCTTGAGGCTTAAGAGCTTCCTCCAAACCAGTATACGGAACTTTATCAGAAACCGGTACACCCAACAAATAAGCATATTCTTCCAAGGTCGGCATGAGCTGATAATCGGGAAATGTGAAGCATCGGTAAATAGGATCATAGAACTGCATAAGGGTATTCAGAATTCCGTCTTCAATATTGGTAGAAAGAACAAATAAAAGTCTCCCATAACGAGATAAGAAGCCTGAACGATCATCTACCAAGGACACTAGCTTTCTCAACTCTGTAAGATCAGGAGCCCGAAAACCGTACTTCTGAGTGTTTCTCCTTCCAATATCCATAATCAACAATATCTGCGATGTTTGCAAAAGAAAATCTCTGAGATCCTTAAAAACCAGCTGAAACACAATGCTCATGAATGCATGAGTGCAAGATGCAACACCCACAAACAAGTCATACAAAGCACACAGGTTCAAAGGTTCGGCACGAGCATGGAGCCGAAGGTAAGAATCAACCATCCCACAATGGTATGTACTATGGTTATATCATCACCTGTAGAACAAGGTTCTAAAAAGTTCCCAGAATCATAATTCCATCTTTTGGATATTATCGGCTTAAACGACTACTCGTCGGCCAACAATATTCTCAAGAGAAACTCATCTGAGTGTGGTATCGCGTAACGACCAATTCAAGTCTACACCTGAATAGCCACCGCACCACGTCCTAATAAGGCCAAGATGGGTTAAAGGGTTCTAAGGTCCTCAGCTTCTCAGGCTCCCAGTCGGAAAAAGTAATATCAATTACGACTACTCGTAAGACATCAGTAATTTCCAAAGGGGCCTCCACCGAGCGGGGGATCTCAAGTTAGCTTAGTAAGGACTACTCCACGTAAGCCAACAAGACTATACCACCCTCCTATCATAAGTGCACTCAAGTCCGGGTTAGGACTTATCTCACCACACAAATTACCAGGCACCAAAACAGAACAATCAATAACAAACAAGTCAAACAGAAAGCGAGAAATAAATCAAAGTAGGCGAAACCCACTAGGAACCGTTGGAGTCCCCAGCAGAGTCGCCACTTTTCTGTAGCGGTAAAAATCGTGAGTGTAAGTTATTGACTAACTTAACTCAAAGAAAACAAGAGTCGCCACCGCACTTTTATTTTATCCAAATAAAGGAAGGGAAAAAGAGCGAACAAAACCAAAGAGTTCTAAAATAAGAACACGAGACAGAGATCGGGGTAAGGGGGTTGGTTACGCAATGGGAAGGTGTTAGCACCCAAAACGTCTATAGTACTCTATAGGAGCCCTTTGAAATATTTACGCTTTTTGGTTTGAAAGTGGTTTGTTTGAAAAGAGATTGGGGAGATGAGAAAAGAATTATTTTTTTTATATTTTTGTGTTTGGAGAGACTTATCGTCTCATGCCTACGTACCCATAAAGTGCAATATGGAATCAAAACCCCGTAGTTCGTGGTACAAATGACAAAAATTTGTTGGTTTTGATTGATTTTAGATGTAAAGATAAGTCGTCATTTCAAGGAGAAAACTGCGACTATCCACCCACGAGTATTAAGACAACATCTGCGTCACATAAAGATGGAGGATTTGCTTGGATTATCAACAAGACTATCACTCAACATCAACGTGGAAAATGTCAAAGTCTTAATAATATGGGGAATAGGAGATTTACATCTCAACTATAGAAATGAATCATGTCTAAACTTTATGAAAAGTTTTAAAGTGAAAAAGTGCATAAAGGCACAAAAAGAGTTGATGAGTTTTTGTATTTTTTATGTCTTTTGAAATTGGTCAAAGCATGATTAACATTGATTGACTTTTATTAAGAAAGAAACAAAGTTTTAAAAATCACTTGACGAAAGTCAAGGTTTTATTGCGAAAGCGGTTTTGAAGTTTGAAACCAAGAAGGTTTTGAAAGAGGGAGAAAGTTTTGAAAATTTAAGAAGGGGAGGAGATGAAGTGACTATCCTAAAAAACAAAATAAGAGCTAGAGATAAGAAAGATCTAACCGACTTGTAGCACACTCCAAAGCAAGCAAAAAGAATTCCATCCGATTTAAAGCATAAGTCAATGATCGAGCCAAATAAAGGCTAAGATCCACGATACTCCAAGCATAGGGAAGAAAGTCCTAATCCTAAGTCCAAAATGTCCACGAAGTCCAAGGTCCAAGAATGGTCCAAGAGTATAACCACAAAGTTAATAGCACCAAATTTTTTAGATGTTTTATCCTTTATTAGTGTTTTGAACAAAGTATGGTCCAAGTGGACAAAAGAGAATAAACATAAACAAAGATATGATATGAAATGATAAAATGGAAACATAAAAGTAAGAAATAAGGAGTAAGAAGTGAATATAAGCAAAATTAAACAAGGATATTGTTAGTGAATTAGTGGTTAGTGGTTAGAACATATGATCAATGATGATTAATTCTTGCACTTAGACCAAGATTAATGAAAATTCATTAGAGGATTGATAGAATCAAAGCCTCCTAACAATGATTTTCATAGGTATTGGAGTTAAGACAAGCAACTAAACATACTTGGACTTTTAAACGTAAGTTTGAGCCACGAATGATCATTTTCCGATTAAGGGACACTTTAGCGTTATGTTAAGCAATCGTAATCGGGTTTATGTAGAAACCACGACTATCTGAGGCCGGTCAATAAAATGTTAGTGTTAATACATGTTAGAGAAGTGATATGTAAATCACTCTCCTAAAACATGCCACACAAAAAGAAAAGAGGTAGTGATCTCATCATAATCAAGATTTTTAATTAATTAATCAAAGGTAATCTATCACTATTCCAAAGTAAGGAGAATTATCTCAATGATTATTCGTCCATAGATTTGAAATAATGAAGATTAAACAACCTTGATAATCAATAATCTATGATCCATAGATTTCATCGATCAAAAATAAAAAAAAGAAGAAAGAAAATAAGAATGAAAAGAAATCACAATTTGAATCTTAAATCGATTAAATTATCATCAATATCAATCACCTCTCTTGGTGGATAAAAATCAACACCCAAAGTCCATTGATATTGATGAAATCCTATCAAAATTCAAGATCCAAAACCACCAACAATTGATCAAAATGTTTTCAAATAATTTTTTAATGTTTTCTTTTTTCAAGAATATTATTATTATTTTATAAAAATAAACTAATAACAATATAAAAAAAAGAAAAGGCCCACACGGCCAATTTTCTTAAAAGAAAAGATAAAAAAAAAAAAATAAATGAAAAAAACAATTTAAAAGGAGAAAGAGAACAAAAACTTCATCTTCTCCTTTCTTTTTCACGGTAACTCTTCACACCATTTTTGCGAGCTCAAAGCTTGCTCAGATCAAAGCGACGGGATGCGAAAATCACACCGAACAGATCGAAATCAAAAATTCTTCACAACAGTACCAACAGTTTAAAGAATCATAACAAAAGGTAACGGATCGAAAATGACGGTGAAGCTCAATCTACCTTCAAACTCAGGTAAGAAATCAATCCAAACTTCTTCTTGCTTCTCTTCTTCTTTTGAACGAATCTCTGGTTGAATTGATCTGTGTTTGAGGTTGATTTGAAGTTAATTTGGTGGAAGGAAGTATGAGAAGAGAATGTGAGCAAAAGGTTTTGTATTGAGGAATTGAGGAAGAAAATCAGTAGAGATTTTTTGGCTTGAAAAGCTTGAAGAAAAGAGTGAATAAGGTGTTCTATTTATAGATGAGAATGAGTGAAAATGTTTTGCCGTTTGTGAGATTTTTCTGCGTTTTGGTTATTTGATGTGGGTTGTGCGTGACCCAGGTGCTGAAACTTTTCATGTCGTTTTTGCTTTTTCTTCTTTCAGCTCACTTAAGTGACGTGGATGAGCTTTATGACTCATATGGCTCAGATACGTGATGAGTTTACTTTTGCCCTGTTGCAAGTGGCTCAGCTGAAAAATTGTACAGTAGTCTAGTAAAACTCTTAATATGGCTTACTTCCAATTTTTCTTGGATTCCATTAGAAAATCAACTTCTTCAGTTTATCGCCATCATTCACTAAGGATGATTCTTCTTTACATAGTGATTCAGAAATATTTCTAGCACCAATTTTTCTGTAAATCTTAGATAGTTTAGACTTGGATAATGGTGTCATGGTCAGAGAGAGACTCAATGTAACTGGCAAGCAAGGAGCACCCCTTCTCAGCTTCACTAATGACTCCTACTGCACCGAGTTCTTTCTGCAAAATTCGGTCCATAAAAATTCTCATCAATAAAAGGCCCATCAGTTGGATTCAAGAAATAACTCCACTTGGAATCAAACAACAAACACTTCTCTGGAGGCCTATAACCAACATGTGTCTTCAACCAATTTTCGGACAACCTTTTTCTGAAATCGTCGCCAAAGGAAAGCTTGTTATCTTGCATTAGAAGTCGGATGCATTCCAGAAAAGAAAATACACTTTCAGGACTAATGGTGGAGGGATCTGAAGGAAAACTCAGACATTCCAGCACAAACTTCACTCCATCTTTAAATTCAGTAACAACACCAATGCTCTTCAGCTCTGCCTTGTACTCATGTATTCCTAAACCACAACATTTGTCACTGTAGTCAATGAAAGGGAGACAAGTTATAGAAGATATCAATTTCCACTCCGGACCATATAAAATGCATTGTTTTGGGCAAGGAGATCAGCCAAATCTGTTAGTGCACCAGGTTTTCCAGAAAGCGTCCATTTGACATTTACTAGTGACAGCATATACTCTGCAGAAGTTAACACAAACTCGTTCTCAAGTTTTTCAATATCAATAGCAGATTGCCCCTTTTTGAGTCTCAGCCTCATTATCGGTTGGATAACATTCACTAGTAAGAGAATTCCGGTCAGTCAACGAATCAATCCATGCATATGCAGGATGAACAAGATGTAATGCATTGACTGTAGCAGAAACTGCATTCAGCCTTCTCTTGTAACATCATGGAGCTTCCTTGGTTATCTCTCAAAGCTGCTTCAGTTTTCAAACGAGTAGAATACATGTACATGTAATTTCCCGCCCGTCGCCAATTATGCTGATGTAATTGAAATGCATAGAGTAACTTATACAAGTTTGGCTTAGCAGAAATATCTGATCGTTCATCCTTCCAAGCCAGCAGCTCCTCGGTACTATCATACTCAAGAACCTTGCCTCCATCAAGCAAAAGAATCCGATCACAGTCAATAATGGTGTTGGGGCGATGAGCAATAACGAGTATTGTACAGGACTCGAATTCTTCTCTGATTGTTTTTTGTATAAGTGCATCTGTTCTAACATCAACAGCAGGAGTTGCCTCATCAAGTACTAAAATCTTTAATCTCCGCAACAAAGCCTTAGCAAGACAAATCATATTTTCCCGTGTCTATAATAATCTTGGAGAAGTTCGCAAATACAATGGTTGCACCCAACTTGCGGAACTCTGCCAACAACAATGCGAAGACCTTTTGCATGACCTTGTGGAGTAGCTGGTACTAGAATCAATTTCCCAACATTGCAGACTTTGCTGACTCCCAATTAAAAAACGAGTGAAAAACGGTGGCTCACTCCCTTCCATGACAACATATATTGGAGCCACCCGAGATATCTTTTCCAGCAGAAAATCATGCTTAAGAAATTTCTCACCAATTGTTAGTGCCTGCATTCTACTCTTGGTGTCAACCTCCTGGCCAACCCAGACAAATATATCTGAGTAACAATCCAAGATGAAAATGTCTTCTGTCATTAAATCATCCTGGGAGAAGTTGTATATCTCCGTCACCTTGAAGTTTCCTTTTGAGAAGTTGCAACAAAATAGGTGCGGATCATTTTCAGCTTCCCTACTAATCTGATTAACGACTTTTAAAACAGATGTTTTCAAGCCACACTTAGAATTTGCAGAGTAGCAAACATGAGAAGAAGTGACAGTCCCATATTCAATGCCATTATACCTATGTTTTGCACTTGGCTGTGAATGTCCTTCATTTGTAGAAGCTATTTTAAAATCAGCAAGCTCGCGTGTCTTGCATATTACATCAGTGGACTTAGAGGTGTAGCCATGGTTGTCCACAACATGATTTGATGCCACGGAGTCAGATGATTACAAGTTATGGATGCTCTTAGTATCTGCAGAACTTGGATCTTTGCCAATCCTGGAAAATTAGGAGAAAAAGGGGTGTAGAGGTGATGATAAGTTACAAGTGGTGAAGCACGCTCGGCAACTACATCTACTCTATCTGCTTCAAAGTCACATGCAGCCAAAGATGCTTCCTCTGGTGATACATTCTCTTCTATGCTGCTAATGCTCTTTTTAATTTCTGTGTCATTTTCAGGTCGGCCTCGCGCCTTCTGTTCTTTCTGCCTAAGCTTTCTGGCGTTTTCTCTCCAAAATCTCAACTTGTCTTCTCTGAGCAGCTTTTGTCCTTCCCTGTTGCAGGATCAACCCATGCATAAACAGCAAGGATATCGGACATTCTAGCTAAATTTCTCCTGTCCTTATAGAATTCAAGATGACTATCGATCCTCACAACATCAACAACTATCCTGTGCAAAGTCCAAAGCCATTCTGATACTCTATCTTCACTGGCAGCCCATCCTTGAGACATCGAGGCACTTGTCATCGCTGCCTGTGGCACATCTGATATTTTTAGTTGATTTACTATCCGTGTTTCATAAACTGGATCGTCAGATGAAAATTCTGGTTTATCTTCATCAGCTGAAGCAACTTCAATTTCAGAGTTTACAGGATGGAAGGTAGTAAGAGATTGGCCATTTGATTCAATAACTAAGTCTACATTGTTATTGACATTGAAGCTATGCATTGACTCATCTTCTAATCTTAGTTTACGTCGTGCAGAAAGTTCATTGCCATGCTCTATGACCGAGTTTTTATCTTCATCGCTCTTTTCAAACAGATTAATAACAGGTAAAGGAGGAAAATCAAAACTACTGTCAATCATATTATGAGATCCGTCTGGTTCCCTCCCTGTCTTTGGGGAACTGCAGTATGGATGACCAGAAGAATCATAAATTGCACTACTACCTATTCTTGCTCTCAAATTAGCTTGGTCAGCCCAATTATCTGAGCTTTCATGATGACATGTGGTTCTCCAGTCAAAATCCAACATGAAATCTCAATCCAATCAGCAGTAAAAACTCCCGCCGCAACGGAAACAATGGTCAAAGCAAACTCGGTGAACCTCTCAAATTTCTTCTGCAATCCAGCCGGCTGATCATCCACCCGCAACACGTGAATAATCTTAGAAAAGTAATTCAAATAAACCACAAGCGTTGTTCCATGAGCAGTGTTATCCAATTCAAATAAAGATTGAGCATCATCAAGTAGAGACTGTGCTTCACATTCCCATGCACTAATATTGCTCTTGTTTGTTTGTGACTGCATGTATAGCAGACTCAATCAGCAACTCCAAAACAAATATGTGCCTTTGGATTTGATTCAGTCTTTATCCTGAGCTTGAAAAAGATCAGGGATCTGTGGTAGTCCAATCTTGATATTTACCATGAAAATCTACACTGAACACATGTTCTATAACTGATGTCATTTTAAAACGTGCAGGCTCAACAAGAAACCTCCTGTTGAATTCATGAACATTTGTGCCTCCTATTCTTGTAGACATCTGGCTGTGGGAGAAAGCAGTGGTGATGGAGAGAGCGGCGCTAGGTTTCTCTTCGACCATGAGAACTTTGGGAAGTGCCATGTTTGTGTTGAACTACCAGTTTCTGCTACTGCGATTGTGAATGGGTGCTAAGTGTTTCAAGGGAAACATGGCCATAAAACATAATCTATCATGGTTTCACAAACAAACCTGCTTGTGGCGAACAACGACCTAGTCTACGGCGTTTTCCGGTGATACCAGCATCAAACAGCAAGCCACACTCACTTTCAACATATTCACTCTTACTGACCCCTTTTTCCTTGTTCTACTTTAAAGGCATGCTGATTAAAATGTTGTTGTAGTTTCTCATTTGTAAAACTAATACATAATTGCTCGAAACTATCAAACTTAAAACTTTCAAATCCATAGGTATCAAGAGATCCATTGAATAGCTTTTGAATTTGAATTTTACATGGCGAACAATTCTCAACATGGCATAGCTTCGAACAATCATGTATGCCACAACTAAAGCGCTTGCCACATACTTATGAGCATGTAGGTATTGGATCAATGCACTTCTTTTGTTCAACATACAAATTCTTTTTC
The DNA here is from genome assembly GCA_963859935.3 of Lathyrus sativus. Lineage (NCBI taxonomy): Eukaryota > Viridiplantae > Streptophyta > Magnoliopsida > Fabales > Fabaceae > Lathyrus > Lathyrus sativus. The sequence continues at coordinate 78,859,485 of OZ012741.1, forward strand.
CACAATAGTATACATGTGCATGAGTGCATAAAATTTTTATTGATGGCAAGGCTTCGTAGCATGAACTCTCAATTTCATTGTAACACCAACTTGACTATTTTCCACACACCTCTTGATTATGGATAGATTCAAAAATGAACTACTGAATAACTTGTATCCAAAGCATCAACCATCAACTTAAATCCTTATTAAAATGCTCTGAATTTCTGATTAAAACTGGATCAAACTTCTCATAGAACACTGCTTGAAAGCTTGATGAATTCCGATACAGGACAACTTGACCTTGAACGATCACATTGCTTGAAAAAATAAGTAGTTTGTAATTGAAGCAATATCTTGATAGTTTAACCAAGATGAGGTCAAACGTCCATCTGATTTAAACTTGAATGAATGTCTTTGCCATCAATCTTCCTGCAAAACTCTAAACACACAGAGAAGAAAAAACAAAAAATATTTTTGGTATTTTGATTAGATGTTAGTAAACAGAAACAAACAAAAAGAAAGTAAGAAACCCATAAGGGTGCGAAAGCCAAAAGTATGACCTTGTTTGCGGAATGATATGCCAATGAAATGTGGGATCTTAGGGGTAAAAATTAGGGTATTACAAGTTCAACCTCCCTAAAAACCCGCGTACTTCTTTTTCTGTTTTAGGCGTCGGCATTTCTTGTGTTGCTTTTATTTTCGCAGGATCAACCTCTATTCCTTTTTCGCTCACAATAAACCCCAGCAGTTTACCCGATCTCACCCCAAAGGTGCACTTGTTAGGGTTCAGTCTCAGCCTGAACTTCCTAAGCCTCTTGAACAATTTCAGCAGATTAAACAAATGTTCCTCCTCCGTCTGGGATTTGGCAATCATATCATCAACATAAACCTCGATCTCTTTATGCATCATGTCATGAAAGAGAGTCGTCATAACACATTGATATGTTACCCCAACATTCTTCAATCCGAAGGGCATCACTTTGTAACAAAATGTTCCCCAGGGAGTAATGAAAGTAGTCTTCTCCATGTCTTCTGGCGCCATTTTGATCTGATTATAGCCCGAGAAGCCATCCATGAAGGAGAATACAGAGAATTGAGAAGTGTTATCAACCAGCACATCGATGTGAGGAAGTGAAAAATCATCTTTCGGGCTCGCTTTGTTCAAGTCACGGTAGTCTACACACATTCGCACTTTACCGTCTTTCTTTGGCACTGGCACAATATTAGCGACCCATGAGGGATATTTTGTAACAGCTAGGAAACCAGCATCCCACTGTTTTTGAACTTCCTCCTTAATCTTCACAGCCATGTCCGGTCTAGTTCTTCAGAGTTTCTGCTTAACCGACGGGAATTCTTCTTTTAATGGCAGACGGTGCACAACCATATCCGTATCCAACCCCGGCATGTCCTCGTACGACCAGACGAAAATATCACTGTACTCTTTGAGCATCTCAACCAACCTCTGCTTAACTTCGCTTTGCAGCGCAGCCCCTATACGGAAGTTCCTTTCAACCCCTTCCGACCCCAAATTGATAATCTCAATGACTTCCTCATGAGGCAGAATGATTCTTTCTTCTTGTTTCAATAACCAGGTTAGCTCTTCTGGTACGTCGCCATCTTCCACAATCTCTTCCTCAGCCTGAAATACCGGGTGCTCGAAGTCGAAATGAGTCATAGGCGGTTCATAGATGTCATCTGAAATAGTAATCCTGCAAAGGAAATGGTTAAATGCTTCAAAACGAAGACAAAGCAAATAACCACGTTGCCATTTTATTGTAAAAATAAAAACAGGAAAAACAAGGATCACAATATTTGTATATGAAAAAACGCCTTTATTCATGATTAAACAATGTACTGTACATAACGAAAATGGCCCTAAGCAAAATCATTGTGCCCCAAGTAGGGCACAAGATTATTCAACAATTAAAAAAAACAAATCATTACTATTTAGTTGTCACCGGAACAGTTTCCTGGATAGGCCAATTGCAGAGACTTTGTCCTGGCACGCTTGGCTTGATCCATGCGTCCATATCACAGTCGCTATCTCCTTCTTCGGAATCGGAAACAGCATTGATAGTCTCGTAGCATACTCTATTCTGTGTTATGGTTATTGGCCCTCTGAACCTGGGGGCTTCTGAAGAGGATGCTGATGATGAAGGATGATATCCGAGCCCGAACCTGTCGTTCTTCACGGGAATCTCCAACACCTGACCCCAGCCCTTGGTCTCGCCTGCCTGTACTAGAGCCTGAGCCTCTTTGTACGATGACACTGCTACATCTGATATCTTGGGTACTGGAGCTTTGTCTTTAATCTTTAGCCCTTCAAATGCCTGACAGGGTGTCTCATGAATCTCGCCGTCGACCTCCACATATCTGAATGAAGACAGATGGCTAACCAGAATATCTTCTTCTCCACAAACAGTGACAACACTATCCCCCACCATATATTTCAACTTTTGGTGTAACGTGGATGTGACTGCCCCGGCAGCATGGATCCATGAGCGTCCCAGGAGACAACTATATGCTGAGTGGATGTCCATTATATAGAATTCAGTTTCAAAAATTTCCGGCCCCACCTGCAATGGTAATGTTATCGATCCGAAAACTGACCTCCTCGTTCCATCGAACGCTCTTACCACTAGGTCGCTGGGCGTGCAGAGAATCCCTCTGACATCCAACTTCATCATTGCTTTCTTCGGAAGCACATTCAAGGAAGACCCCGTATCCACTAAAACACGGGACATGACCGTGCCCCTGCATTCAATTGAGACGTGCAACGCCATATTATGCTCTCTCCCCCTCGGGGTCAAATCAAAATCTGTAAATCCCAAACTATGCCCTGCATTAACATGCACCATCACCCTTTCTAATTGATTAACCGAAACGTCTTGAGGAACGAATGACATGTCTAGGATCTTCAGCAAAGCGTTCCGATGGGCCTCAAAACATAACAGCAGTGATAGGATGGAAATTTTTGACGGTGTTTGCTGAAGGTGCTCTACAATTTTGTAATCACTTTTACGGATGAGCCTCATAAACTCTTCCACATCCTTAAGTGATGTTTCCTTTTCCTTTATCTGCGAGGGGCCACTCTCGTCTACCTTGGCTTTCCCCTTTGCCAATCTTTCTGCCTCTACCTCAGGCGATGTGAAGATTCTCCCACTTCTGGTCATACCTTATGTTCCGACCATATTATCTACAACCCCAGCTGGTTGTTTATTTACTTCAATTTTCTCACTGTCGCAATAAACCTCCAGCCTGTAAGTCTATGGCACTACTTTGGTATTCTCAAAAGGGATCGGTCTTGCTTTAGTAATAGTGATTGTCGGCCGCCTGGCAGGCGCCGTTATTGTTATTGTCTTCCTTGGAATCGTTACCGTCGCAACATCGTTCCGCTCATCACACAATGCCTCTACAGGCTCTTCAATTGCGGTTCTATCAAACTGCAATGTTCCTTCATTCATTAAAGCCTGAATACCCTGTTTCAAATCATTACAACCCTCTGACTGTACCCAACAATCCAAGCAAAATTCGTCGCACCCTGGGAATACACCCCCTTTTAACAACCTGCTTTTGATCTCACCCAACGGTGTCTTCAGCTCATTGACATCTGTCACTAGATTCAACTTCTCCTCGGTCAGGATGGAGTTTGCCCCATGATTGGGCATAGACTGATGTACTATATTTGGACCCGCCTGTCCAAAGTTAATAGCTTTGTTGTCCAACAAGTCTTGGACTTTATGTTTAAATGCATGACAGCCTTCAATATCATGTCCGGGCGCCCCGGAGTGAAACTCGCAGTGTTTACTAGCATCATATCCAAACGGAGGATTGCCCGTTAACGGTGCCATGGTCCTTTTCTCGACCAACTTTAATCCTAGCAATGTTTGAAGCAGCTCGGCGTACGTGGAAGGAGGCGTTTCAAATACTCGCCTGGGCTTGCCCTCTAGGATTCTGCATTGGGCGGGGTGTTGCCTTTGTTGTTACTACTGCTGCGGCTGCTGTTGCTGTTGTTGTGGAAAAGGGATGGTAACACTAGCGACCTGTTGATGCTGAGCATACTGACTTCGTCCTCTACCCCGGCCTCTGCCGCCAAACACAGCACTAGAATCACCTTGACGCCTACCACCGAATGCTTTTCTTGTACCTCCTGCGGGGGCAGACTCACCTGCTTGGAATATTCCAACCTTAATACGGTCTTCGACCATCTCACCCATGAGAATCAAATCTGAAAAACTGCTCAACGAAACGTTGAACAACTTTTCGTAATATATCCCCGTGAACGTTCCAATGAACATACTATTCATTTCTCTTTCAGCTAACGGAGGATGTACTCTGGCTGCCATATCGCGCCATCTCTGTGCATACTCTTTAAAGCTTTCCTCTTTCTTTTGCGACAAACCTTGCAGTTGAACTCGGTTCGGTGCCAGATCACTATTATATTTATAATGCAGGACGAAAGCATCTGCCAATTGCTTCCAGGTTTTGATTTGAGCGGGCTCCAACCCCATGTACCACTCGAGTGACGGCCCTGATAGGCTGTCTTGAAAGAAATGCATAAGCATCCTTTCGTCGTCTGAATACACCGACATCCTTCTGTAATAAGCGCGGACATGCACCTTAGGGCAAGTGTCCCCCTTATACTTGTCGAATGTGGGCGCTTTGAACTTCAGCGGTACCTTCAGCCCGGGCACCAAGCCCATAGTAGTCATGTCTAGTCCGGTAGAATTCTGATTAGCCATACCCTTCACCTGTTCTTCAAGCATTTTAATCCTCTGAGTATTGTCACCGGGTCCTTCAAATCCCATGCCTCTCCCAGAAAAGGCGTCCTCTTGACAGTCTTCGCCCCAGTTCACATTTTCCTTTCCGTACCCGTTATAACCAGTGTTGCGACCAAACCCTTGCTGATTAGTCATGGGACCTCGTCCCCTATTACCATAACCCTGCCCGAAACCAGTGTTGACAGGAATCCATCCAGCACCATTTCCACCATAACCCTGGTTAGCGTTACCGAAACCGTCATAGCCGAAGCCCTGAGTGTTGAAGCCGAACTTTCCGCCCTGATTGCCGTACTCAAACCCCTGGTCGTTATAGCCAAATCCATTGTTACCAAAACCAATACCACCATTGAATTTACCGCCGCCCAGATTGGCATCCCCAATTCCAACATTGTTAACAACGGTCTCATTTCCATTCCCTGCGTTACCGTTGCCAGCGCCAGCGTCATTGTTCACAACCACGACAGGTGGGGTCACCACAGGAGGAACCACAGGCGTAGGGGGACCATCCTCATGAAGAGTTTCGACATGCAAAGAGTTGTGGTCAATGTTTTCGTTCCCATTAGCCCGCGTCAGCAGCGGCTGTACCAAAGTCTGGAGATTCTCCTGGCCTTTAGCAATACTCTCCATGGCCTACATGAACAGGTTCAATTTCTCGCGAATCTCCTGCATCTCCACTTGGACTTGATCTATGATTCTTTTGCAGTTGTTTCGGGTTGAGTAGCGGTGAACTCTTGGTTCGTCAATCCTGGAAACCTGAAGATGCGGGAAATAAGATGCAGATTCAAGAATACCTGGTCATGCAATATGAATGCATATGCAATTCTGTAAATATGCTACAGGTTATATTCCCCCTGATTCTAGTACCGGAGAGAATGCCATCATGACAATGGAGTCCCCATCAAGCAAGCAAGGAATCAGAAAACCCTCATATATAACAAATGCCAAGAGGCTGAGTACAAGAGTACAACTGAATACAACTGAAGAGACCTCGGCCAACAAGCCTGGCGATGGTCCAAATACAAGCACAAATAACAAAGGCAAGACAAAGATAAAGCAGGCCAGATGGCGGGGTCTGTGGTCCTCCGAAATCCCCATTGTCTCCGAGTGCCCTAGTCGGGAGATCAGCTCCTGTATCAGTAAAGCATGCCGCTCGGTAGTGGATCTCATCTTTTTGGCATCATCCTGGTAGGCTCCTTTGCCAGAACTCTCGTCAAATCTGTACCTCTTGGAACCTGCCTTCTCTTCATATCCTCTCGGCTTCTCGTCAATGTCACTCTCCTTAAGCTCAGCAGTGCTCCTAAGTGATGTCGCTTCAGCAATCTTCGCGTCTTGGTCTCTAACCTGTGCCTCTAGCGTGGCAATCTGCAGCTTCAGTTTGTCTTCGCGCTCCTTCCGCTTGGCAAGCGTGGCATTCCACAAAGCTTCCCACTTGCTGATACGGGCATAAGCTTTGCTTAGAAGTTCCTTCTTGGAAGTAAGCACCTTACTAACACCGTTTAAGGCTATTCCCACTTTTTCTTTCTTGTTGGTCTCTTCCATCAGTTCCGATCCCAACCTGTTAATCAACTCAATCTGTTCCTTCACAGTAAAGGTGGCTTCCTTCTTCTCACGACGTAACTGGAAGATCTCCTTCTCTAACTCCTCATTGGCTTTCTTCAGTTCCTCATTTTCAGCCAACAATTTGCTATACTTCTCACTCTCTTCTGAAAGAGGTACTTCAGTCAACGGAAGATAAGGGTTCCACAGCAGGATAAGGCATCAAAGAAGTACTAACTCTCTCACGGATCCAAGCCAAATAAGGATCATAAGCTCTGATGTTGCTCTTGCCGAGCAAAGCTTTCCCCCTCCTATGGATGTTAGCCCATGCATGTCTTAATCTGATCAAAACAGCTGTGTCGAATGACCCTGTGAGATACAGAGATTCCTGTATCTCTTTCTCAATAGGAGCGTCCCTTAAAGCATAACCGAACTGTCGTACCAGCAGTGAAGGGTTATAGTTGATACAGCCTTTTCGTCCAATCAGGGGAACATTCGGAAAGCCACTGCAACTATATATAATGTCAATACCAAGCATACTCCGATCAAACCAAACAATATTCTCAGCAGACAACCCCATCAACCGGAAAGACCAATCCAAAGTATCAACAACATCCACAAAAGGTCCTTTCTTCGGAAGGTGCCCCTGGAACCAGCTATACAGGAGAGGAAGACAGCAGGAAACGTTCTTGCCACGACGTTTCTCATTCTTGTAATGAATGGAATGATAAACATCGCCCAAGAGAGTACGAACTGGACTCATCGAGGCAAGAATCAGGAAGGCGTCTGAGTCGACAAAATCTGGCACATTAGGAAACAAGACAATTCCATAGATGCAGACAGCTAGAATAGCACTGAAGGCAACCCAACATCCACTCTTTGCGCACTGTGTAGCCTTCTCAACTAGGACAGACAAGTGAAAGCCATAGGCTCCATTCAGCTTAACCAACCCTCCAGGAAACTCAGAAGCGTCCAAACTGACGATCTCAGCAAGTGCAGATAACTCAGGCTCAGCATCAACATGTACAAAGGGCATCTGGTCTAGCACAGGAACTCCCAACATCGCAGAATACTCCTCCAAAGTGGGTGCTTAAATATAATCGGGAAATAAGAAACATCTCAGCTGTGGCTCATAAAACTGCAACAGAGTATACACCCCAGTCGTCTCAAATGCCGAAGGTCTGTACAACAAGCTAAGCAATCTCCCATAAGATACTCTGAACTCAGCCCTCACACTCTCATCTGCCAGAGCAACTAAACCCAACAATGAACTGATATCTGGTGAATGCAACCGGTAAGCAACTGTCTTCTTCAGGGACTCCATGTTTGGCTAGAAGATATACTAGAATCAGAGGGGAACGATCACCTGCAACATAAATACATGTTAATGAAATGCAATCATGAAAATGCACATGCATATGCAAACAAGGGACCAAGCGCAATGCTGATAAACTGTGTTGTTCTGTACTGAAGCCTTGGGAACCATCCAATCTTTATCTCAAACCAAACTACTCAAATGAACCTTGTAACCACATCTCACTGACAGAGATAAACCAGGTATTCTGAGGTCAAAGGTTTCCTGCAAACCTCCCTACCTACCCCTCACAGGTGTGTACTTAACTCGCATACGAGGTACGGCATCCTATGCGGGTTCAACGTCACAGACTTTCAAGAGCGATGATACGATACCCAGAAGGTGTGGCATCATCATCCCTTGAAGCAACCTCACTTAGTTGAATCCCAATTGATAGGTTCCCAGAGTCGACAATCCTCGGGTCAGACAACTTGTCGAGCCCTAAGGGCCAGGCAACAAGCATCAAAGAGAATCTCGTCCGAGCGTAAATTTCGTGGCTAGCTGGTGCGAGCTAAGCAAGCAGGCTAACCACTACTCTCTACTTCTAAGTCTATGTGTAACCTCAAGCCAAGGTCCGGCTTATCTCTCAACAGATTACCCCCGTCCCACAGCATCAATGACAGTATAAAGCTGATAAATAAAATGCGGAAAGTAAAGACAGAAACATAAATCTATACAACACCCACGACGGGAAAACAAGCGTTAGGATTGACTCGCATAGGGGATATTCCTGTCCCCAGCAGAGTCGCCAGCTGTCGCTACTGCGAAAATCGGCGCCGGCTGAACAGAAGAGTCGCCACCGTGCGTTATTTATCCCAACAGAGGGAAAGGAAACGCTCGAAGTAAACCTACCGCAAAGACAGGAAAGGAATGGTCATCGCAACCAATTCCTGGATTCGGGAGTCGGTTACGCAAGGGGAAGGTATTAGCACCCCTCACGTCCGTCGTACTCGACGGGATCCACGCTTGTTTTCTAGTACGGATTGTTATTCTATCTAAACTACAGGTTTGGGTTAAAAAGAAAAGAAAATGACTCGGCAAAGTATCGCACTTTATGCCTACGTATTCCCGCCTGGAACGAGAAATCAGAGTCGACGTAGTTCGCCTACCTACGGGAAAGGAGGGAAGGCTGCTCGCTAGGATATCGCATCCTATGCCTACGTACTTTCATACAACATGAAAGATCAGAGCAAACGTAGTTCAGGCTACGGAAGACACAAGCTTGTCTAAATGTTTTTTTATCTCCTTATGAAAGGGTTTTTCCTGATTAAGAGTCCAAGCGGACAAAAATGATACTTCGATGTTTGTTTTCAGTCTTTTACACAAGAACTGTCTTTTATGATGTTTGCAATCTATGACGCACTAGAGACTATGACTTGAGGGTGACTACGTCGTATGTCACCCTAAGGGTAACACACTAAGCAATCAGGTTATTGAAGAGTGACCCTCAAGTAATCTTTTCTCAAATAGCTTAAGGCTCGTAGCGTACGACATCGATTATCCTTATTACTGTGTTTTGAATTGTTCTGAGATAGAAGAGAAAGAAGTCTAAAAAATCCGAGGGTTTGAAAGGGAAATCAAAACTACCCTAATGTTGTCATGCATGGATTAACACCTAATGTCTGTCATAATTCCCTCCTGCGCAGAGGAAATCAGAGATCCTAGGGGATAAACGGAAAAGAAACAACAGATATACAGTAAACAGTAAGTATGCATGAGATGCAGCAAAACAAGCAAGGCAAGGGAGTCCCACTCAACCTCGAACCTAAGAAAGCAACAGGAAAAGTGAATCAACTTCACTTCAAGCCTAAAGGAAAAGCAGCACAAGCCAACAGACAATACAGATAAAAACAAAAGATACAGAGGAGGCAGCCCAAGCAGCAACAACAAACTCCTACAACAAACAGCAACAACACGCTCTGAACAACAAAGTTGAAATGACAGCAAAAGTCTTATCTTTGAGCTAGATTCCATCTTCAAGCTTCTTCAATCTTCATCTCCAAGCTTTAGCAAGCACACTCCAAGAAGAGATTTGTCATCAAGATCAAGTTGCAATGTTGGCATACTTGCTGAAAACCAAAGGAATTCAACAAGAACCAACATTGAAGTGGAAGTGTATCCTCAAAAGTTCTACTCTCTAGGGTATGCCCCACTTCCCTCCTAAGGAGAGATGAAACTTCTCTAAGAGGACTTTGCATCATAGGATAGAATAGAAGCAAACAATACATTCTATGTTTGATGGCAGAAATGAACTAATTCTACAAAAGCTCTCCCTAAAAGCCTAATTCTACCAACTCCTAAAACAAACATAAAAGAGAAAGAAAGCTCCACTCCAAGCCCCACTCTTCAAGCCAAAGTATCTTCATCATGTCCAGAAGCTCCTCTAAAAAGGAATCCAAAGTCTTCAAGCTCCAAGTCCACCAAACGCTCCAAACAAGGCAAAGCACTCAAGAGAGAGCATCGAAAGCAACAATCATTTGCAAAACCCAAAAAAATAGCAAACTAAATTGTAAAATTCTAATAAAATTCCTATGTGAACATGCATGTTTGAACATTCTAAAATTCCAGAATCAGGACCTAAATCAATTTCTAGGTCATCTAAACAATTACTAAATGAAATTTGGTCATGGGAAACCATTATTTGGGAAGGCTCTAAACTACACACCTAAAACAGAATCTAATCAATTTTAAAAATTCTAAGAAAATTCCATGGTAAACCTATGTATGTCCTCTAAATCATATCGAGAGAATCAGCTCAAAAGCATAAAGCATCAAAGAGAACAAAATTAAACAAACAACAATATCAATTATGCATAACAGTGGATATTAGCACAAAAGAAAATTCGTAACTAATTCAAATAAAATCCTAAAAATGCAAACTCAACTCCTACAGTTTCTTAAGACAACCAAGATCTACAGAAAAAAAATTCATAATTTTTCGATCATTTTTACTTTTTTTAACGCAATTAATCCAAACAGCTATTAAAACAGGAAAAAAAGAACGAAAATGGATTAAACTAAGTTAATGTGCATTGGGCCAGGGGTGCGAACAACAGAATTCCAAAGCAATGTCCGTGTGGGCCTCGCGAGTTGGGGTGGGAACAGTACCCGCGCGGTACTGTAGCTGTTCCAGCGGTGACATTTTTTCGGTAACTTCCGAGCAATATAACTCCATCGATTCTTAACCGTTTCGCACGAAATTTTAGTCAAACTTGAAGGAAAAAAATCAAGGATTCCAAATATACTCTTGGATTCCATCAAAACTCCATGATCAAAGAGATATATCATCTTCAAGAAAACATACTCATCCAAAAAAGTCTCTAATCCTTAATTTCTTGATCCTAATTTCATCTATACATTTTCTAGATCCTAACCACATGAATAATCTAATCTAATTCGTCCTAAAGTCATAGAAAAAGTGAATTTCACATACCGGCTTCGGAGCGTCGAAACGGAGTAGTTGGAGCTCGTTTTTTCTTGCCAAAAAGTGCGGAAAACCTTTGTTGAAGTTTGTTGGAGAAGATTAAATTCTTGATAACTCTTGAAAATGCCTTGAATCCAACTTTGATCTCTCACTTTTTCTCTTCCAAACTCCAATGTCAATCTATGGTTTTTGCACAAATGAATCACCAAATCTTGCTCTGAACCTCTTCACAAGTATATACAGAATGTATTTGAAGACCCTAGAAAGTTCTAGATTGATCCAATGAGAAAATCAACTTCTCATGTCATGAATATCTCTTCTTATGCTATGCACATACCATCTCATGTTTTGGCTTGCAATCCACTTGGTTATGAGTTTAAATTCTCTCCAAATGAGATATTGGAGGTGTATGGATGGAAAGGAGCCTTGCATTTGCTTGGAAGTGTGGTTTTGCATATGTGCCTTATGATGCAAGTAGCCCATTTACAAAGCAAGTCCTTGAAATAATCCTCAATTCAAAATTGTGGCAATGTCAATGTTCTAAAAATGCATTTTACAATCAAATTGGTATGTCATATAGCTTGTTTGTGACCTCTAACCCAAAATTTGATTTTTTCCACCAAATTTATTTGACTTATTCCCTTTTTTTAGGCCATTTTAAGTGACTTTTTGAAATAAACCGATCAATCCACCATGATGACTTATTTGACCTAAAAACATCATTTTAAGCACATTATATGTTGAACAATTTTTCATTTGAGAAGTGGAACATGGAGATTTTGACCTATGCTAAAAAATGACCTGTAATTCAACTTTCCCAAAATACCCCTGGATTGCCAAGACCATAACTTGAATTCTACAAATCCTCTTGATGACTTCTAGTACTCAAATTAAAGCTAAGATCAAGATCTATAACTCTTATGTTGACCAAGAATCCATTTGAAAACTCCTTGATGGACATAAGTTGCTTGGAAGTCAAGTGACTTTCACAGATAAATTTCAGTGTCCTCTGATGACCCATAACTTGCGAGAACCATAACTTGAGTTCTATAAATCTCCTTGAAGACTTATAGTACTCAAATTAAAGCTATTGAGAAGCTCTACAAGTTTCATGTTGACTAAGAATTCATTTGAAACTTTCATTTTGACTTATCTGGCTTGGAAGTTAGGCCTAAACTAGGGTTTTTTACACTGAAACCCTAATTTAGTAACTCCTCTTCTTCCTGATTCTTTTTGATTTCTCCTTGGCACAACACCACAAATATATTCACATATCAAATCATGAATTCCACATCCTCCAAGTAGGCCCTTGATGCCCTCCAATCAATCATTTGACCTAGGGTTGACCCAGATGAAACCCTAGTTGACTGCACTTCAACTCCGGCTCTGTGCTTGAATTAATGGCTTGTCTCATCTTCAAAATGACCCTCTAGGTCTTCCATGATCTTTGTAAACCTTCCATGGCTCACATACTCATTGATGATCTTCAACATATCCCCCAGATCTGGGAGAGAATCTACTAGTTGACCTTCAAACTTCTCAAAGCTTCAACTCATTTTTTTATTTCTTTGATTACTGGGATGGTCTTGAGCTTGAATAAAACCCCTTGATGGGTATCTTTCTGATAAGAAAAGCACTTGATCCCCTGTTAGATGACTTGTGATGCTATGCTATGCAAATGATTAGACTATGTACATGACTTATTATGCAAATGACAATGCAATTAAAACATAAAACCAGGTGAAATAGGTTGAGAAAATTTTAGGGTGCAACACATGGCACCCTTCCACAAGGAAGTGGGGAAATCCTGCACTTGATGGCTCCCTACATGTTCTAATAATCGAGCATCGCATTAATGCTTTCTATGTGGTCGTCCGGGTCGGTCGTGCCATCATATGTTGCCAAGGACGGGGGTTTCTCCATCCCGACGGGTAGTAGGGCCTCCCTGATGGCCCTACATAGTGGCGAGTGTTGGATGTCTTCGTTACTCCTGATGGGAGACAGTGAGGGGGAGACTGATCCCTGGTTGTTTTTGTTTCTTCGGGGAGAACTCTTCGGTCAGGCTTTGGGTCTGGAGGTACCCCTTCGACTTTGTTCTTCTTTTGAATTAGGGAGCGTTGTTCCTTCTAGGAAGGTGACCGGTCCCGCTTATGGGAAGCCAATTGTTGTGGTCGCTCCAAACGGGGGTGATGCCCAGTCGATCGGGGAGAGGGGGTCCGAGAATCGTCAGCGTGTCGCGTCTTCTGCGGGGGAGGAGAGGGGTTGTTGGAAACTGAGTGACGATGTCTCTGCAGGGGAGAGCGTGATGGTCATTCCCTCTCAGGCATCCCTATTCGCTTGTTCTACTGGAAGATCATTAGGTTAGTCTGGTTGATCGCTATGAAGAGAGCCACAATGGTAGGGTCGGCGCCATCTGGCACCGAGATGGACTAGTATACCGCCAGGCTGTCAAAGCGTTGGGCAGCATTGAAGGTCGCGTCTTCCGAGGAGGGAGAGACAGTGTGCCCATCCCTGTAGTCGCCTTCTTCGTTAAGGACGGTCGCGATGGGGTCGTGGTCGTCTCTGTTGGCGAAGGGGACGAAGGCTGTTTCTGGGGCATTGTTGTCGCGCGGGCTGTAACACCCTATTTAAATTATTCAGTCGCTTTGGTATTTTCTGTGAGGTGTAGTTGTATGGTGTCCTTAATTAAGGGTATGAGGTTAGGAGTAAGGGAGAGAGGTGACCTTAGTTGGGGTACTGTGGACCTAGATAAAGGAGTAAGTTAATTATGATATCAAGAGCATTATAGTGATTAATATTATTCCAACTATTATTAATAATAATGTTAATGAGATTATCATTATTATTATTATTATTATCATTATTCGTATTAATAATGTTATTTGGTGGAATATTATTATTATTCATATTATTACTATTAGTATGAATATTATTATTAGTGGGAGAATAATATTATTATTATTATTATTATTATTATTATTATTATTATTATTATTATTATTATTATAGGATTTAAATAATAAATAATAAATAAGAGATTAAAGGAAATAGAGAAGTTTTTTTGGGGAAAGAGAATTAAAACACGATAAACTGCCAGAGAAAGGTTTTGGGAGAAAAAGTGAGAAGAAGAACAAGGAGGAAGAGAAGGAGGCTAGGACTGTCAATCCTTCAAGATTCTTCAACGATTGAGCAATTAATCGAGGTAAGGGGGGAAAATGGATTTCAATATGGGTGAATTAACATGAGAGGGTAGTGAGAGGTCCTTTCTCTCATAGGAATTATGTGTTCTTGAGGATCCTTGAATCCAATTTTTGTAACTTGATTTGTTCTCAAATTTTCTGTAATTGTTGAATATTGTTTGTATGATGTTTTGTGTATCCGAAACCAGAATTAATACGGAATTTGTGTGAGAAATCCTCGATGCTGTCATAGAATACTAGTGAGTAGTAGATCTGAAAATCTGAACTTTTAGGGATTTGGGCAAATATGTAGAAATGAATGTGTTATATCATTATTAGTACGATGCTCTAAGGTTTCCCTAAGGTTTAGAGATTTGGGTTAATTGTGGGAAATAGGGAGGTAACCGTAAGAATCTGAGGTTATGACCAAATGGCCAAATGATATGTATCGTTGAATATTAATATGTCCTTGTGGGAAAAACTTATGGGAAATTGGACTTTCGTGGCCAGAACCTTGACATTGTTATATGTCTGACCCTGAAGGATTAAATATTAGATAGTAAGTAACTTAAATGCCGTAAGGTGTAATTGAAGGAAAAATTGTGATATGTTGTCCTTATAGGAATAAGAATATTCAAATGTGAGTAACTCTAAAGTACTCAGAGCAATTGCAGGAAATAGTATTTTATGTGTTGCAAATGTTGCCAGATAAGCCTAATAAATCATAGAAGTTGTGCAGTTATTGCCGTATAACCTTAGGAATGTTTTAGTGATGTTTTGGGTGCTTTGAGTAAGTAATTCGCAAGAATAATTGAGTGAAAATCAGTTCCGGAACGTAACAGCGTCTTTCTGTCCGTCACGACTGTTCATGTTTTCAGTCGAAATTGTTTTGGACGTAACTTTGGATCCGTAAGTCCGTTTTGACCCCCGTTCAAAGCGTTGGAAATCTAATGAACATAGCTATAATATAGGATAGATAATGGAATTGTTTTCCCAATTTTTCTATATCTAATTATGTTTGAGAAGTCAATTGTGTATATGTTTTAGTAACGAATCATGTTCTGGTTCAATGATGTCTTGGTGTTTTGATAG
The DNA here is from genome assembly GCA_963859935.3 of Lathyrus sativus. Lineage (NCBI taxonomy): Eukaryota > Viridiplantae > Streptophyta > Magnoliopsida > Fabales > Fabaceae > Lathyrus > Lathyrus sativus. The sequence continues at coordinate 78,874,833 of OZ012741.1, forward strand.
ATGTGGGCCAAGATGGTCGAATGTGGACAATCTTGTGCGATTATGGTAATTCCCGAGAGGATTACGGTGAGAAGATGACTCACGTGGATCAAGATTGATCGTGAATTATGCATGATGTATTACATTGCATAATTGTGTTGACATGCATTTCATATCATGTGTCTTGTGGAGATGGCTAGGTGGGAATCCATGATGGGTGCCTAGTTTCATCCGGACTTCAATGTGGGAGTCGTTATGGAGATAAGTTGTAGTTCAGAGGAACGTATATACGACTTATCCGGATTCCGACGGGAATCGGGTTCTAGTGTGAACCGTATGAGATTGTGTTGGTACCACATGCATTGTGTCGAGTCAGTGTGTCACATTGCATTATTGTAATTGAATGTGGGCTATGAATGCCAAGTGATTGAGGTGGCACGTGTATGTGCGTTAATTGTGCTTATTTTATGTGTGGTGTGTAACTACTCCTTAGCATGTGTATTTCACCGTTTATTTATTGAATGTAGTTCTCACCCTTTTTTGTTGTTGTGTTTGTGCTCTCTTGGGAGTACAGGTGACCAGGTACCTGAGTAGTGCTTGGAGTGTGTTGCTATTTGATCGAGTCTTAGGAGTCGCTCTGATACGTAACATGGGATGACGGGATTACGTTGTTATTTGACTACTTTATTTGTTTATTGTTACGTATCTTCATTTGTTGGACTTATGTTGTATGACCTCGTGTTGAGGAGAATTATATTGAAGAATTGATTTGTATTCTGTTGCTTAATTGAAAACTAAATAATATTGATTATTTTAATAAAATGAAGTGACTTAGTGTGATATCCCACTGTGTTGGAGGACTCTGATAAATTTCATGAATTATTCCTGTATATTTATTATATTCCGCGTACGGGGTAAAGTGGGGTGTTACAATTGGTATCAGAGCAGGTCGGTCCATCCGGCCAGTGTCGTAGTAGAGTCTGACTATAGAATGTTTATAGTCATGTGTGTGTTTCTAACCTGTGTTTCCGTGGTTGTTGAGAAGTATGGCTGGTAGGAATGATGATGTGATGGCTGCTGCATTACAAGTTGTTGCGCAGGCAGTGGCGGACATTGGTCAGAACGTCAACCGAAATGCTGACAACGGAGAGTTCCGTAATTTGGGAAAGTTTCAGAGTAATAAGCCGCCTAAGTTCGAGGGAGGACATGATCCAGATGTAGCACAGAAATGACTGAAGGATATTGAGAAAATCTTCAGAGTCATGGGCTGCTCAGAGGATAAGAAGGTGCGATTTGGTACTCATATGCTGGAAGGTGAAGCTGAGGACTGGTGGGACAACACCCGTTAAAGGTTGGAAGCTGGTGAAGGTCCCATTAGTTGGACAGTGTTCAGGGTGGAGTTTCTGGAACGGTATTTTCCAAAAGATGTTCGCGGGAAAAAGGAAATTGAATTTATTGAGTTGAAACAGGGGACCATGATAGTGGTTGAGTATGCAGTTAAGTTCGAAGAGCTGGTGAAGTATTGTCCTCATTACAATACCGATGCCGCTATGAGTTCGAAGTGCATCAAGTTTGAGAATGGACTACGTCCGGAGATCAAGTTGGGTATCGGTTACCAGAAGATCAGATACTTTCCTAAGCTGGTGAACAGGTGTAGGATCTATGATGAAGATAACAGAGCTAAAATCGCTCACTATAAGAATTTGAGTGACATAAGAGGTAAAAGGAAGCATGAAGATACATCTCACCGTGCTCCAACTGATAAAGGAAAGTAGAAAGATGTTGCTGGGAAGAAACCAAGTGGGGGAGGAAATCCTTCCAATCCTCTCAAGTGTTACAAATGTGGTGGCGCAGGTCACCGTGCGAATGAATGCCATAATGAGGAGAAGAAGTGTTTTAAGTGTGGGAAGCCAGGTCATGTGGTTGCAGATTGTAGGAGCAACGTGCCAACCTGTTACAACTGTGGTGAGCAGGGTCATATCAGCACCCACTGTCAGAAACCGAAGAAGTCTCAGGCAAGTGGGAAGGTGTTTGCATTGGCAGGAGCTCAGTCTACCAGTGAGGATCGTTTGGTCAGAGGTACGTGTTACATTAATGAAACTCCTTTGATTGTTATTATTGATACGGGTGCAACCCACTCGTTTATTTCTATGGATTGTGTGAAGAGACTGGGGCTTGCACCGTCTACTTTGACTAGAGGGATGGTGATTGATACTCCATCTATTGGGTCAGTCACTACATCTCTAGTGTGTTTGGATTGTCCAGTGTCGATCTTTGGTAAGGATTTTGGAGTGAACTTGATTTGTTTACCACTCCGTGAGTTGGATGTTATTTTAGGAATGAATTGGCTTGAGAGTAAGATGCGAGAGTCGTATTCGGAACCGTTCTCATCAGGTACATTTTCGAGGACGAAAATATTTTAAGTGGGGGAGAGTTGTAACACCCCATTTAAATTATTCAGTCGCTTTGGTATTTTCTGTGAGGTGTAGTTGTATGGTGTCCTTAATTAAGGGTATGAGGTTAGGAGTAAGGGAGAAAGGTGACCTTAATTGGGGTACTGTGGACCTAGATAAAGGAGTAAGTTAATTATGATATCGAGAGTATTATAGTGATTAATATTATTCCAACTATTATTAATAATAATGTCAATGAGATTATTATTATTATTATTATTATTATTATTATTATTATTATTATTATTATTATTATTCGTATTAATAATATTATTTGGTGGAATATTATTATTCATATTATTACTATTAGTATGAATATTATTATTAGTGGGAGAATAATATTAGTATTATTATTATTATTATAGGATTTAAATAATAAAATAAGAAATAAGGGATTAAAGGAAATAGAGAAGTTTTTTTGGGGAAAGAGAATTAGAACACGATAAACTGCCAGAGAAAGGTTTTGAGAGAAAAAGTGAGAAGAAGAACAAGGAGGAAGAGAAGGAGGCTAGGGCTGTCAATCCTTCAAGATTCTTCAACGATTGAGCAATTAATCGAGGTAAGGGGGGAGAATGGATTTCAATATGGGTGAATTAACATGAGAGGGTAGTGAAAGGTCCTTTCTCTCATAGGAATTATGTGTTCTTGAGGATCCTTGAATCCAATTTTTGTAACTTGATTTGTTCTCAAATTTTCTGTTATTGTTGAATATTGTTTGTATGATGTTTTATGTATCCGAAACCAGAATTAATACGGAATTCGTGTGAGAAATCCTCGATGCTGTCATAGAATACTAGTGAGTAGTAGATATGGAAATCTGAACTTTTAGGGATTTGGGCAAATATGTAGAAATGAATGTGTTATATCATTATTAGTACGATGCTTTAAGGTTTCCCTAAAGTTTAGAGATTTGGGTTAATTGTGGGAAATAGGGAGGTAACCGTAAGAGTCTGAGGTTATGACCAAATGGCCAAATGATATGTATCATTGAATATTAATATGTCCTTGTGGGAAAAACTTATGGGAAATTGGACTTTCGTGGCCAGAACCTTGACATTGTTATATGTCTGACCCTGGAGGGTTAAATATTAGATAGTAAGTAACTTAAATGTCGTAGGGTGTAATTGAAGGAAAAATTGTGATATGTTGTCCTTATAGGAATAAGAATATTCAAATGTGAGTAACTCTGAAGTACTCAGAGCAATTGCAGGAAATAGTGTTTTATGTGTTGCAAATGTTGTCAGATGAGCCTAATAAATCATAGAAGTTGTGGAGTTATTGCCGTATAACCTTAGGAATGTTTTAGTGATGTTTTGGGTGCTTTGAGTAAGTAATTCGCAAGAATAATTGAGTGAAAATCAGTTCCGGAGCGTAACAACGTCTTTTTGTCCGTCACGACTGTTCATGTTTTCGGTCGAAATTGTTTTGGACGTGACTTTGGATCCGTAAGTCCGTTTTGACCCCCGTTCGAAGCGTTGGAAAGCTAATGAACATATCTATAATATAGGATAGATAATGGAATTGTTTTCCTAATATTTTTATATCTAATTATGTTTGAGAAGTCAATTGTGTATATGTTTTAGTAACGAATCATGTTCTGATTCAATGATGTCTTGGTGTTTTGATAGATGTGGGCCAAGATGGTCGAATGTGGACAATCTTGTGCGATTGTGGTAATTCCCGAGAGGATTACGGTGAGCGGATGACTCACGTGGATCAAGATTGATCGTGAATTATGCATGATGTATTATATTGCATAATTGTGTTGACATGCATTTCATATCATGTGTCTTGTGGAGATGGCTAGGTGGGAATCCATGATGGGTGCCTAGTTTTATCCGGACTTCAATGTGGGAGTCGTTATGGAGATAAGTTGTAGTTCAGAGAAACGTATATACGACTTATCCGGATTCCGATGAGAATCGGGTTCTAGTGTGAACCGTATGAGATTGTGTTGGTACCACATGCATTGTGTCGAGTCAGTGTGTCACATTGCATTATTGTAATTGAATGTGGGCTATGAATGCCAAGTGATTGAGGTGGAAGGTGTATGTGCGTTAATTGTGCTTATTTTATGTGTGGTGTGTAACTACTCCTTAGCATGTGTATTTCACCGTTTATTTATTGAATGTAGTTCTCACCCCTTTTTGTTTTTGTGTATGTGCTCTCTTGGGAGTACAAGTGACTAGGTACCTGAGTAGTGCTTGGAGTGTGTTGCTATTTGATCGAGTCTTAGGAGTCGCTTTGATACGTAACATGGAATGACGGGATTACATTGTTATTTGACTACTTTATTTGTTTATTGTTACGTATCTTTATTTGTTGGACTTATGTTGTATGACCTCGTGTTGAGGAGAATTATATTGAAGAATTGATTTGTATTCTGCTGCTTAATTGAAAACTAAATAATATTGGTTATTTTAATGAAATGAAGTGACTTAGTGTGATATCCCACTGTGTTGGAGGACTCTGATGAATTTCATGAATTATTCCTGTATATTTATTATATTCCGCGTACGGGGTAAAGTGAGGTGTTACACGGGCTGGCCATGATCGAAATGAAAGTTGAAGGTTTCTTTGGTTCTTGAGCTTTTACGCTTGGATAAGAGAAATAACGGGAAAGCAAAAGGTTCCCGCAGACGACGCCACTAATCTCACCTGATCAGAAAAGGATCAGTATCCTGCTACACATCATGAGCTGTTGCCTTCACCGGTGTCGTAGAGGAGGAGGGGTGTACCTGCAATGTGCTCCGATGCTTAAGTGAGTAACAGAGTTAGAGAGAGAGAGTAAGTACAGAGAAAATTGTAGTGAATAAGATACCTGATGACCCTCTAGTGAAAGATTGTATTTATAATGTGCCTCCAGCGCAAGGCCAATGGTTACATTGCATTGGGCTGGGTTGCCAAGCCCAACACAAATAAATGCCAGGGCTTACGCGGTGTAGTGAAGACCAGCACGTGGTCTTCGCCTTGGAACAAATGTCCCGTGATCTTCAGAAGGTGGGCTGACCCTCTCTTTCTGAAATGGGTGGTTGCATGATGGCGTGTCCCCGCATGGAGGGAACATGGGGGAAGCGCGTGGGCCTCCCCGTCAAGAGAGTCATCTGCCTGACTAATGTGCCTTATTAAGGCTTGTTCACGACAGAGGAGATTGGACTTTGTTGGGCCTCGTCAGCATAGTATTGGGTTGGGCCTGCCCGATTGAGGGGCAGGTCCCGACCCAGTCCAGAACAGTTATAAAAAATAATTTTTAGCATACAACAAAGTTGGTTAATACAATATAAAATGATGGTTAATGAAATTATGAAGTTGGTTAATCACACAATTTTATATCAGTATCATTTAATCTAAAAAAAATTATAAAAAAAAACAATTTTAATATTTTAAAAAATATATTATTATAATATTTTATTGATCACCGCATTGGTGAATAATGAAATACAATGTAGGTGTAGCATTGTAGTGTAAGAATAGGTTTTTCTTTAAGTGTGTGATTGGTTTTGTTTTTGAAAGATTCGAAAACAATTTTAGAGATATTGTATTGATTTTGAAATAATTTTCAGATGTTTGATTATTTCTAAAGTAAAATTGTTTTCTTCTATTTGAAATTTTTGAATTTGAACATGATTTTTCCATTAAATTTTATTATTCAACTCAATTTTACATAAAATAATCAAAACATAAATTATTTTACATTCAATTCACTTTTTAATTAAACTCAATTTTACATAACTAATTCATTCAAAATCAACTTTGTTTTTACCACAACCAAAGTCTAGTTCTAATCAATTTTTGATGAAAGGAGATAAGAGATTTCAATAGAGAAAAAGTACAAAGTTATATTTTTTTATGGTAATACTTAAAATGATATTAAATGAAAAAAACATTTAAATCTAAATGGGAAAGAAATATGTTCTCTTGTTAAATCCCCTATTTTGGAGAGTCAAGATCCTCTTCATTTCTTCTCTTCTCTATTTTGTCTATTATCAAAGTTTTTAAATATAAATGTAATAATATGATATTTGATGGATCCATTTACCATTTATTTTTTATAGACTGCAAATGTCTTTAAAACTATATCAATGAAGAGGAAAAATGGAGAGGATTCTAACTCCATTTTGAGGGGGGGGGGGAGGGTTAAAACTGACTTTTGAAAGGATATTGACTACCTGTCTTCTTCAATTATCATCTCTTAATATGTGTATGAACTTTATTACTATGTGCAATCTATGAAAAAAAATCATTTTGAAACATATAAAGGTAATACTTGAAATTTGAACATTCAAAAGACCTTTTCGAGTGAGGTGTGAAGATAATTCGAACAAACAAGCGATTAGTTTAGAAATAGAAGCGAAAGAAAGACACGCTCAAAAGGTAAAGAGTTGAAGATTGAAGAAGCTAACATGACCGGCGTGCAATAATAATTGTCTGAGAGACTTACTTAAGTGAGTTTTAGTTTGATAGTAACAAGACTCTAAAGATCAAGTTTCTGAAGATTCTTTCAACTAGACTCATATTCTTCTCTTATGCATGCTTCACCGTCTACTTATCAGAAGCCTCTGAATATTGAAGATAAGATCAAAAGGTTTTACGTGATAAAAATAGTACATAATACAAGATTAAATATTCCTTCTACTACACTGATTTTGTGGGCAAGGATTGTACTACTGTGTTAAATGTCAAACATGCTTTAATTTGATCCATATTTATTGGCATTTTTCATCTCATTTGTTATGATTTGTTGGATTTGTCCCATGTTTCATGCTATTCTTCAACTATGTAGCAAATACCTTTGGATGCTTTGATTTGTGTGTTATTGTGCAAGATTTAGGCTTAAAACATCAAAATATAAGACACAACTAATTTTACAAGGAAGCCAAAGAAAATGTGAAGTTTAGCATGTTCGCTAGGTGAACAACTAGCAAGGACCAACATCGAATGTTCGCTGGACAAGCTCCTGGGAAAGCCCTAACGAACCCTCTTAAATAAGAGGCAGAAAGAAAGGACTACAAGTTTACTGGGCGAACTTGAAGCGAATATTCGCTAGGCGAGGTTACAGCTAAGGACCATCGAATCATCCCAGTTTGAGACAGTGACTAAAGGACCCTAAGTCCGCTGTGCGAACTTGTAGCAAAGTAGCTCGCAGGGCGAAGTATAGTTCACTTGGCGAACTCAAATATTTCCTCAAGGGCGGTTTAACCGTTTAGAGGCACTTCAAGTGCCATAAAGTAGAGTTCGCGGGATGAAGAATGGGTTCGCTAGGCGAACTTGGCAGATTATAGTTGTACTATATAAGTATTTTTCACACTTTTTTGAGGATAATAACCTATTTTTCACATAGAACCCTCATTTTTCAGCATATCTTCACCAAAGAGTGATATTTTTCAAATAGAAGCTGGATTCACATACGAGTTCGATTCTTCGATGTGGATGCTCATTCATCTTCTCTCTTTACTTGTAAAGCAAGATACCATGGTTACGGGTAGCTAATTTCTCTTGTATCAAAGATAGAGACAGTCTACCTTAGCTTGATGTATTTCTTTTGATTGGGCTTGTATGAGAACAAGTGATGAATATTTTTGTTCTTAATGATCCATTATTGTTTTGTAAAACTCTAGACATAGATTTTATGTAACTTTACCTAAAATATGCATCTATCGATTTATGGATTGGAGAGGTCGGTCTATGGTTGAGTTTGCTTTGTATTAAACTTAAAGCTTTCTATATTGGCTATTATATGGAGATATCGGTAGCGATGAATACAGTATTTCTCACGACGTCGCTCTAGAGATGGACGGTGTTGATAGAATACGCGATGATATTAATTAGATCCGACTTCACATACAAGATTGAAAGAATACGTATAAGTTAATGTAGATGAAAACTACTTTTGATATACTTTGTTAATTAAACACTTTAGAATTTACCAGCTTTGCTACTAAAAATTGTGACAATTTATGAACCAAATTTGAAACTCTTTTTCTTAGAACTGTAAACTATTGAAAGGCAAGCATCAAGATATCGAACAATTCCTGTGGAGACGATAACAAAACCCCCTATAACACTACAATTCGAACATATTGTACCATTTATCTTCCATTTTCACAAACTGTTATGCAAGGATACAACTGTATTTTGGTATTCTAATTCTACCCTCCAACGGATCTCTTCATATCCTATATAAAGATGACTTGGAAGAATCGAAAAGCATGAACTCTTACTACTCTACTATCATACGTAAACAATGTTATTTATGAATATTCTTGAGATGAAAGAAAAAATCACAAGATAATTTTGTTCATACTATTCATTGTAAATCTTTTGTGTGATACTTGTATTTCATTTGTGTACTCTACTTTCTTAGAAGCATTTTATAGACACACCTTGTATCAATCTGTTTGATTGTATTTTGTTCCTTGAGTGACTAGGATTTAGTCTGTATACTCAAGAAGACATTGATTGTTGGTCTTTATGTTGTAATCAAGTTTGATTATAGTGGATTAAGCCCTTGTTGATAAGGCCAAATAACCTTGGCGGATGGACTGGAGGTAACTTGTGTTGTAGAGAACCAATATTAAAATAACTATTTCATTATTTTATATCCTTGTTTGTTATTTGTTGTTTTTGGTTAAATATCTTTCAGTTTTAGAAACCCAATTCACCCCTTTCTTGTGTTTCCTTTCACCTTTAGTAAATGCATCATGTTTATTGTTTGATTTCCTTTCGTTGTCATGAGTGTTTTTTGCCACTTTTGTTCGATTTTAGGCGTTTTGTCTTCTTTTTATGTTTCAAGTAATAAGTAGGTAATGGACCGAATCAGAGCAAAAAAGGCCAAAGATCTCACAAAAAGAGGCTCTTCCCGTACAAAATTTTTGTGACCAACACAGCCTAACCGTGTCTCATGACACATGCCGTGTTAGCCCTTGGAGCCATTTCCATAGAAGCAAGACGAGGTTGACACAGTCTGACCGTATCCCCTGACACAGGTCGTGTCAGCACCTCATGCAATTATGAATTCTTTGCTTTTTATATGTTTTTTTTTTAACTTTTAGGTTTCCATGAACCTCCCTAGGCTTTATGTTATTGAGTTATGATGACTAAACTCGTGATTATTGTCAATTAGTGGTGATTTATGACACAGTTTACTATAAATAGAGGCTTAGACTTGAAGCAAAGACATCACTTAGTACCTATCATCCATCACTTATTACTTTTCATTAGTTGTTTGCTCTCAACTTTGTAATTTTCCATGATTTTGGTTCTTACTTTCCTTGTTCAAGTAATCTTGATATATTTCTTACTTTATTTAATGTAATTAAGTCATTTCATTTCAGCTTATTTCAAGTTTACATTATGCTTTTCATGTCTTTACTTTGTTTATCTTTTATCCACCTCACCATGAGTGAGTAGATCCATAGAGACATGAGATCATGAGAGCCTATCTCATGACAATCCCGATTGAATCATCCAATGTTAATTGCGAGAAATCTAAATTTGATTTATTTTAGAATTTGAATTCTTGATCACATTTACGTCAGTTGCGAAAGCAAAAGCAATATAGATGTCGATCATGTATCGAAAGATAATGATTTGATATCCGAAAGCGAATTACTAAATGATTTAGTTCGTGGCACCATTGACACAGCAACTTGATCTTAATTGAAAAATAATTAAGATGTTATGTCGCGTGACAAGACATAACACTCTGATTAAATTGCTTAGTTGTGCTTAAAACACATCTAGATGTGCACACCATAAAAGTGAGCGTCACACACATTTATATAAATTTCTATAAAAATATCTTACAGATTCTCGTAATTCGAACATGAATTAGATGATCATAACTCCTAATCCTACTTTTAATTATTATTATTATTTTTTTTTTAATTTGCACTGAACCAATCCAAATCTCGATCGCTTCATCTAAATATAGTTAGAATAAAAATTCGATAATAATACATCTTTATGTGAATTTGATATTTTTTTAACTACAATTGACACAACCGCACATGCGATTCACACACGTCAATAACATGGTAATTAATTTTGTTTCCAGCCATTCTAGGGAGGAGTGGATTGTTTGTGGTGAGTTTTAACATGTTAATACTCAAAGTGAAAAGATGGAAGGATACCCTATTGGTAATAATATCACTAACCTATTTTGCAATACTATAAAAAAACTGTCAGATTAATGATATTGGTTTTGAAGGAAAAAGATTCACGGGGGACAACAATCAGCTTGCCTACAATCACATTCAAACCACTATTATCTATTCTCTTATGCATATTTATTATCCTCTCAAAAATGCACTATTATAAATCACAGACACAATGCAACAAATTACAAAAAGTTATCAACACAAATGTTCAAAGAAGAAATACTCTAAAACAAAATAAAGAAAATTTTAGAGGCAAGATAGAGAAAAAAAAAAAGAAGAAGAAAACACACTCAAATTAAATTATGAATAAAAATTTGAAACTAAATGACTAAGGGTATGTTTAATTTAATTTTGTAAAACTATTTTTTAGTTTTAAAATTTAAAAATTATAAAATTTGTTTAGTAGTCTAGTTTTACAAAACTATTTTCTGTTTGAGAGTTTAAAAACAAAAAAAAAAAACAAAATAGATTTTGGTTTTTAGTATTTAAAATTAAGAAGAGTAGAAAAATAAGAAAAAATGTATATTTTCATTAATGACAAAATTGTAATATTATTCAACTTTAAAATAATTTTCAAAATTAAATTACTAAACATTTTTTTTTCTTTTTTTCAAAACTCTTTTTTAACATTGATTTACAAAATAATTTTTAAAAAATAAAAACTAAAACTCATTCAAACCAAAACCAAACTTGAAATATGTGAAAAATAATTTAAATATATGAAACAGAATGATCTATCAAATTTAAATATGTGAAAAATCAATTACTAAAATCAAACGTGAAATGTATAATCAATGCAAAAAAGAATGATCTATCAAATTTAGCAATTCTGATTAATTTGTGTGTATAATGTCTTTATTCTTAAGTGTTATGGTGCGTAATCACTTTTTTTTACAACACCTCAAATTTTCTATATATTGATGGATTTCTCTCATTTTTCAAATCAATTATCCTTTTTAATTATCAAAATTGGACACGTATGAAAAAAAACACCAAAACCAAGTTTCCAATTGAAACTTTGAAACTAACAATTGCAAGTTAAATAGATGGACTGATTTTTTTTCCTAACAAAATTTAAATACCATTAAACCTTACTTCATCATCATGCATTATTGCACCATGCATATCAAAACTACCATCAATACAAATATGACATAAGAAAAAAACTAACGATTGACTATCTTGATGGTACCTTTGTAATTATAAACATAAGATTTAGAAAAATAAATGAAGAAAGTAAATCCCACCACACTTAATCCAGAAAGTAGCCAGTAAAAATAATCAAGATGTGCCTTATTGATATTATCACAAAACCAACTTTCATCACCATTTTTGCTACTAAGATTTTCAATCATAGAAATGAGAAAGCTACTAAGAAAGCTTCCAACACCAACAATACTCAAGTAGAGTGCGAGTCCCATGCTTCTTAGTTCATTTGGACTTGATCATAGAAAAATTCTTGAAGACCAACCATAGTAAAAACCTCTGAAATTCCAAACAAAAAGTATTGAGGAATCAACCACCATATACTCATTGGAACAATTGCATTTGGATCATCAACAAGACCATACTCTTGTGCTATTTTTAGTCTTTTAATCTCAACAAATGCCGCAAATACCACTATGAATATGGATATAAAAATTCCAGTTCCGATTCTTTGAAGCATTGTGATGCCTGATGGTTTTCGGTGATAGCTCGTGCTATTGGAACAAATATGCGGTCGTAGATAGGACTGAAGAGAACAACGGCGAGACTGTTAATCGTTTGAAGTGAAGCTGGGGGTATGTCGAAACCGGGAAATATTGTTCTCTCCATAGATTTTCCTTGCTTGGTGAAGAATGTAAAAACTTGAGCAAAGACAATACCGTAAACTAAAGATGTAGCCCAAATTGGAACCAACCTTAGTATTGCCTTTGCTTCTTCAACCTCGCTAATGCTACAATTGTTTTCTTGTTTAGATCCCTTTGGTGTTAACAATGCCTTGTTGAGGAAGCTGCCAATGTAGAAAATACAAGCTAAGTCAAAAAAGGCATATAGATTAGCATACCATGGATAACAATTTTTCACTAATTGCACTATGCCTGTAATGGATCACAGAGAGGCTTCTAGGCACAACCAAGAATGCTAGAAGTTCTATTGACCTTAGCAGAAGTCATACCTCCAGCATAGAAAGTTCACTTACTAGGACTGATAAGCTAACAAAAAATAGTACCATATTTGTCAAATAAGCACTTAATGGAGGTAAGGCTTCTTTGAGTAACTTCGAAAATAATCATTTGCATATAAGACATGTAATGGAGGTTGGGCACAATCTTAACCAGCCTATCCACAAGGATCTTGGTAAATGCCTTGAATCTGATGTTTTCGGCTAACTTTATCTACTTATGAACATTATTATAGTTCATTCCGTGTAAAATCACATAAGTTTTGACAAAATGCAAGGTGGCTAGGAAAAGGTCTTGGCCAACCATCTATCAATATTGTTAAAAGAAAGAAAAAGCACCAAATCTATCAGGACCTGGTACACCATCCTCGTTCGTTGCAAAAACAGGATCATGGTCTTCATCGATAGAATGTCAAGAAATAAGAACATCTCCTCAATCAAGCCATTGTCTAAGCAGACTCGGTAAGGGGTTGGTCATCGTTTCTACAGACACTGATCGGCTTTGTAGAGTTTCTGATTATATCCATTTTGTGGAAATACGTTGTGATTCTCTCACTGTCATCATGCCATTTGATTCTAGACTTTTCTCTCCAAAATCTATTTAGAGCTTATAAAGAGTGACAACATTCACCTTACAAGTCAATTTTGTAAGGATGAATTTGATCGATATATAGACTTAATATGCATCAACAACAATAGTTTAAGTTCAATGCTACAATTTATTACTACAATGTACCACATATGAATATAATGCACTTCAGAAAACTCAAAAATGATCATTATAATAACTAAAAATATGAAAACATGGATGAACTATAGCACATTTATATGCTTTAGGAATGCTACTAACAAGAATGGAAATTTTTAGACATGAAATTTTTAGACAGGCAGAAATTAGCATAGTATTTCTTACTTGAATTGATCAGAACTTTGATGGTGAAGCATTCCTTCACATTCCTCTTCAATATATGTGTTTGGTAAGGTGTCTCGCCAATTTCTTATAGCTGCGAGAAATACACGACAGATTCTAAGAAAAGGACTCTTGCCATTATCCTTAATGTTAAACCTATATGTCATTGTTCCAAGCAAGAAAACAAGCAAACCAACTATCATTACGACACAAGGGATTCCAAATCCAAGAACCCAACTATAGTTATCTTGTATATAATTCAAGATTGCGAGTGTTGCTGCGCAACCTGCAACCATTGTAAAAAACCACCAATTAAAGAACGAGCTTCTAGCTTTGTGTTCTTTCGGATGTTTTTCATCGAACTGATCCGCACCGAAAGCTTGAACACAGGGTTTATGTCCACCTTGTCCAATGGCAACAAGATAAAGTGAGATGAAGAATAAGATAACTTGTGAATGTTGGGAGCATAATATGAATTTAGTATCAACTTGGCATTTAGATTTGGTGAGGGAAGTAAGCTTAGCTGATAATGCTAACAAGCCAAGTCCCTGTAATTTATATTAAGCCAGTGACCAACATCAAAACAATGAGCCAAACCAGTAGAGTTATCATATATTTATTATATGAAAAACATCGCCCTTATAACCTGTTGAATATTAGCACAAAATCAAAACAGATTCTGTCATACAGCTCATTATGGCTGGATTCAATTGTGATTAAATAGAAATTAATTGTATTATTATATTCTTACCTTATTTAAGATTAGCATTTATAGGGAGAATAATTACCCCTATTTCTTAGTGTAATTTATATTCTATAAATACTCATGTACTATGTTACAGAATAATAATAATATAGAAAAAGCATATTTCTATATGGTATCAGTAGCAACAAGAATCCTTTAGGGTTTTTTTTGTTTTTGCTTCCGCTCTGTTTATCTCTTTTACATCCCACAATGTCTGATACCGAGTCCTCACTTTCACCCAAACATTCCTCACCCGAACCTAAATTAGTCCGAACGTACCATGAAAACCACCCTGTTCAGATCACAACAATTCGGCTGAACGGTGCTAATTATCTTCGATGGTCGCAATTCGTTCGTATGTATCTCAGGGGGAGAGGAAAGATTGGCTACATTACTGGCGACAAAAAACAACCAGACAAGGCAGGTGCAGATTATGATACATGGGATGCTGAAAACTCCATGGTCATGACATGGTTAGTCAACTCCATGGAGGTGCAAATTATCTATGTTATGATACTGCAAAAGAACTTTGGGAAGGTGTCTCCCAAATGTACTCTGATTTGGAAAATCAATCCCAAATCTACGAATTAACTCTCAAATTGGGAGAAATTCGGCAAGGTGAAGATTCAGTCACCAAATACTTCAATTGTCTCAAACGTATTTGGCAAGATTTGGACCTTTTCAATGAGTATGAGTGGAAATCACCTGCCGATAGCAAACATTACAAGAAGATGGTGGATGTTAGTCGTGTTTTCAAGTTCCTTGCGGGTCTAAATGTTGATTTTGATGAGGTTCGTGGCCGAATTCTAGGCAGAAATCCTATCCCTCCAATTGGTGAAGTCTTTTCAGAAGTACGTCGCGAAGAGAGTCGTCGGCAAGTGATGCTTGGCAAAAATACAGCAGCTGTCCCTCCACCAGTTGAAGGATCTGCCTTGGCAATTCCCCATGTCAATCGTAAACCACTTCATAATCAACGAGGTGGAGACAAGACTCATTTATTTTGCGATTACTGTGGGCGCAATCGCCACACTCGGGAAACTTGCTACAAACTACATGGGCGACCAAATCATGGCAAGGCTGGTAAGTTTGGTGATCGTCCTATGCCTATGGCCAATGAGGCTGATTCGTCTCCATGTACGAAGGAGCAAATGGATAACCTTCTTAAGTTTCTAAAGTCCAATTCATCTCTTAATATCCCTACTGGAACTGTGGCACAAACAGGTAAGGATTCTTGGGCACTATCTGCTCACAACCACTCTAACCCTTGGATAATAGATTCAGGGGCATCTGAACACATGACTAATTGCTCTCATCTATTCAGTACCTATTTTCCTAGTTCAGGTTTTGAAAAAGTTAGGATAGCTGATGGTAGTTATTCAAGTATTGCAGGCAAAGGCAGCATAAAAATTTCAGAGCAAATCACTTTGCAATCTGTTTTACATGTTCCTAAATTCGCTTGTAATCTTCTATCTGTTCATAAATTGTCTAAGGACACTAATTGTTCTGTTCTTTTTCGTCCCTCTACTTGTGTTTTTCAGGACCAGAACTCGGGGAAGACGATTGGAACTGCTAGAGAGATGAATGGATTGTACTACCTTGATGGAATTCAGTTTGGCAATAAAGCGTTTTTCGGTTCAAACAGTACAAACGCATCTCCTGTTTCAGATCAAATTATGTTATGGCATAAAAGATTAGGTCACCCTAGTTTTTCATATCTTAAGCATTTGTTTCCTATTTTTTCCAAAGAAATAAATTCCTCACAATTTCATTGTGAAGCTTGTCACTTAGCTAAAGATCATCGTGTGTCTTTTAAATCAAAAGCCTATTCTGCTTCTAAACCTTTTTATTTAATTCACAGTGATGTTTGGGGTCCTTCAAAAATTAAAACTATGTCTGGAAAAAAATGGTTTGTAATATTTATTGATGATCATACACGGCTGTGTTGGGTTTATCTCATGGAGAAAAAATCAGAAGTTGAACAAAGATTTCAAGATTTTTTTAACATGATTAACAATCAATTTCAAACTAAGATTGGCATTCTAAGGTCTGACAATGGCACTGAATATTTCAACAAATATTTAAGTACATTCCTTGTAACTAAGGGGATAATTCATCAATCCACTTGTCGCGATATTCCGCAGCAAAATGGTATTGCTGAAAGAAAAAATAGACATCTCCTCGAAGTCACTAGAGCTATTATGTTTTCTATGAATGTACCTAAGTATCTTTGGGGAAATGCTTTATTAACTGCTTGTTACCTCATCAATCGAATGTCATCTCGGGTGTTACAATATGAAAGTCCTGTACAAGTGTTACAAAACAATTTTCCTACATCTCGTATTATTACGGATCTTCCCCTTAAAATTTTTGGTTGTCTTTGTTATGTTTACATCCCCAATATTTTTCGTTCTAAGTTGGATCCTAAAGCCGAAAAATGTGTTTTTCTTGGCTATGCTTCCAATAAAAAGGGATACAAATGTTTTAACCCAGTTACAAAGAAATTTTTTGAAAGCATGGATGTTCACTTTGTTGAAAATCAACCTTTTTTTAAAAATTCTCTTCAGGGGGAGAGTCAATGTAATAATAAAGAAGATAATTTTTAGGAAACTTTGCCTGCTCTAGATGATATTGTGACTACAAATCACCCAAATGCTAAGATAATAGAATCTGAAACAGGGGGAGAAACACTGATTAAGGATGATAATCCTGAACTTAAAGTGTATGTTCGAAAAAAATTCCACAAAGGTGGTGCAAACCCTATTGTCTCTCCAGTAGAAATCCAATCTGATTTACCAAGTGAAGGTCCTACAGATAATCTGTCTTCTAGTTCTTCATCTGGTAATCCTTCTTACTCATCCAATGATTTATCTGATTTGTCTTTTCCTGATATTAATCTTCCAATTTCTGTGAGAAAAAATATTCCTGACCTCGATGTCCCAATTGCTGAGAGGAAAGGTTCTCGTATGTGCACTAAACATCCTATGTCTAATTACTTGTCATATGACAAACTATCACACACCCATAAGGCATATGTGTCTAGGATTTCTAATTTGTTTGTGCCCAGAACTATTCAGGAAGCATTAAGTGATCCGAATTGGAAATTAGCAGTGAAAGAAGAGATGGATGCTCTAAACAAAAATAACACTTGGAGTATCACTGATCTACCACAAGATAAAAAGGCAGTAGGGTGTAAGTGGGTCTTTACAGTGAAATGCAAGGCTGATGGAAGTGTGGAAAGATACAAAGCGAGATTAGTAGCAAAAGGATTTACTCAAACTCATGGTATTGATTACCAAGAGACTTTTGCCCCAATTGCTAAGATCAATTCTATCAGAATTCTTCTTTCTCTTGCAGTAAATTTCAACTGGACACTATATCAATATGATGTTAAAAATGCCTTCTTGAATGGTGAATTACATGAAGAAGTATATATGAGTTTACCTCCTGGATTTGAAAAAAATCTTGGAAGAAACAAAGTATGCAGATTGAGAAAATCCCTATATGGATTGAAACAATCGCCAAGGGTCTGGTTTGAGAGATTTGGAAGTGTTGTTAAGAGACAACGGTTTCACCCAAAGTCAAGCAGATCACACTATGTTCTTTAAACACTCATCTGAAGGTAAGATTGCTATCTTAATAGTGTATGTTGATGACATTATTATTACAGGAGATGACGTCAAAGCAATTAGTGATCTGAAGAGAAGACTTGAGGCTGAGTTCGATATCAAGGATCTTGGAAAGTTAAAATACTTTCTTGGGATGGAGTTCGCAAGATCTAAAGAAGGTATTTTTCTCAACCAGCGCAAGTACATACTCGATTTACTTGCAGAAACAGGGATGACAGGGTCTAAAGCAGTAGAAACACCAATGGATCCCAATGTGAAACTAAAATCAGTTGCTAAAGATGAAATAATAGATAAAGAACGTTATCAACGATTGGCTGGAAGACTAATTTATTTGTCACATACAAGGCCAGATATAGCCTTTGCAGTGAGTGTAATAAGCCAATTTATGCATGCACCAGGTGCAGCCCACTTTGAAGCTATTTTCAGAATATTAAGATATTTGAAAGGTACTCCGGGAAAGGGGCTGATATTCAGAAATAGAGGACATATACAGGTTGAAGCCTATACAGATGCTGATTGGGCAGGTAATATAAATGATAGAAGGTCTACCTCAGGATATTGTACTTTTGTAGGTGGAAATCTAGTTACATGGAGGAGCAAAAAACAAAATGTTGTAGCCAGGAGCAGTGCAGAAGCTGAATTCCGATCTGTGGCCCATGGTTTTTGTGAAGTATTATGGATCAAAAAGTTCATGGAAGAATTGAAGTTCTTTGGCCCAACTCCAATTAAAGTTTACTGCGATAATAAGGCTGCTATTTCTATTGCCCATAATCCTGTCCTACATGACAGGACGAAGCATGTTGAAGTGGACAAGCATTTCATCAAAGAAAAAATTGACAGCGGTGAGATTTGTATGTCCTACATACCTACCAAAAGTCAAGTAGCAGATGTTCTCACAAAGAGTCTTCCAAAGAGACTGTTTGATAACATGGTGTGCAAGCTTGCTATGAACGATATATTCATGCCAGCTTGAGGGGGAGTGTTGAATATTAGCACAAAATCAAAACAGATTCTGTCATACAGCTCATTATGGTTGGATTCAAATTGTGATTAAATAGAAATTAATTGTATTATTATATTCTTACCTTATTTAGGATTAGCATTTATAGGGAGAATAATTACCCCTATTTCTTAGTGTAATTTATATTCTATAAATACTCATGTACTATGTTACAGAATAATAATAATAAAGAAAAAACATATTTCTATATAACCTATGAAACTCAGACTCCGACACAGACGCTTATATTTACACGACTGAGAGACTTAAGTGAAGAATAGAACTAACCAAGATATAGATGAGAGAAGCGATTATGATTGTGCGGTATCGTCCAAGAAAAGAGTCAGCGACGAAAGCACCTAAGAGAGGAAGAAGAGAAGCTGTTCCAGCCCAGATATTCACATTTTTAGCAGCTGAAGCAGTGGTCTGTTTGAGTGGTCCTGTTAGATATGATATCAAATTCCCTTGAATTCCATAAAATGACATTCTTTCTGATACTTCCACACCTATAAACATAACATTTACAAACTCAAAAAACAAAACAAGTAGATGAATTTGTTTGTTATAGTAAGAAAATGAAATACCTATGATGAACCAAGCGGATCTCCAATAACCAGATTTGGATCTAACGGCTGGCTGTCCTCTGTAGTCAACAGCATCATCTACAAGATCAGTTAATTCAGATTCTAACGAAACCTCGTTAGAGTTCTCCATCAAACCAATACTGCTTTGATTCTTCAATCACGTTGTGACTCGTAACGAAGGATGTTTAATAAAGAACAATGAGTGTGCGAATTTGAAACACATTAAATAATAAACATAGCACATTTTTAATATATATATATATATATATATATATATATATATATATATATATATATATATATATATATATATATATATATATATATATATATATATATATATATATATATATATATATATATATAACGCTATAAACGAGCATGCATTAAACAATTTGAAGTCAATGCTCAAGTACCATCTCAATTTATTATAGGAATATGCTTAAGATCAAACTAGCACCGTAAAATATAAAGTGTTTGGTGGAGCTATTCTAAGTTCAGACTGAAACAAGTTGCACGACGTTTTGGTTTTAACATAAGTTATGTAAACTTTGATTACTTGGTAGTTCAAATATTTAAGGGTAAATGAAGACTGTCAGAACCAAATTAATTACATGGAAGTACATTTTTGTTTATGATGGAAATGGTTGAAATATGTCTTAAAATTTTAAGTGGGGAAGAGAATACAAATTTATTTTGAAATTGTAGAAATCAGATAGTAGAAGAAAAAGCAATCAAGAGGTTCGCAGAAGGATAGCAGGGAAGCTAAAGCGGTGACGCACAAAAGGCCGGTAAGGGAGCCGGTGCGGTGGCACGGGAGAGGCCAATGGCAGAACTGGAGTGGGAGATGGCCGTCGGTGGAGTTGGCACAATCACAGGAGGATAGTGGGTTTGGTGGACTTTACGGTTGAAGACAAAGAGAAGAGGTTGAAATTCTAGTAAGGGCAAAGAGGCAATGGTTGAGGAAATTTTTTTTTGAGGTATTTAAGGGGATCGGAAAACATTTCTAAAGATTTTGGACTTGTGTAATTCATAAATAGGACTTGCTTTTGGGAACTTAGGTGACTATTTTCTTATAACTCCTTTGTAATGTTTTGTAACAACTTTTGAAAATATAGTGAATTAGAGAGTTGTTCTATCTCCTATAGTAGATCATTTGATTGAACTGACTAAACAAATTTTTGTGCTTCTTGTCTTTTATCTTCTTTTGCCAAGTTAAGTTTGTATTATATTGCAAAGAGAGTTATTTTGTGGAAGGCCGTTTATTTCAGTTGTTATTGTTTTTTGTCCCCAAACATCAAATATCTTGGCATTATTGAACCTTTCAATTTCACAACAAGTGGTGTCAACGGTGGAGTAAAGGGATTTTGTTTACAAGTGAATATCATGGGTTCTAAATGGAAAATCGAGAAATTTTTTTAGAGATAATGATTTTTTATTATGGAAAATTAATATGCAAAATTTTTTAACTCTAGAGAGGTGTATTGAAGCATTGAAGGGTGACACATTGATGCCTGCATGCCTAACACAAGTAGAGAAGACCGAGATGCTGGATAAGGCCAAAAGCGTCAGTATCTCGTGCTTCGGAGATAAAGCTCTAAGGAATGCCGCCAGGGAGAAGTCGTAGTGGGAAAAACTTAAATCATTGTTTATATGGAGAATACATCCATAGTGGAGAAATTGACAATTTCACAAGATCATTAATTATATGGAGAATATTAAGGTGAAGATTGATGATAAAGAGAAGGTTTTACTATTGTTGAGCTCATTACCCGTGTGCTTTGAACAGTTCAAAGATATCCTTATTCTATGTAAGTAATATACTTTTATTTGGATGAAAGCAACTAACTTATAAATCATCATGGAAGTCCTTCAGTAAGTAGCGTTAACTTATAAATTATTATGAAAGCATGTAAATTCTAATGTCTTATAAAAATCTAATTTTTCAAGTATTTACCTTGAGGACAGAGAAAGGTTTAAGTTTGGGATTGTAATGATAGTTTTTCATATGTTTTTAGTAGTTTAGTTTTAAGTAACTTTACTACTAATGGATTTTTATTTTGTAGGTTTTTAAATGAAGATTCTAAAAAT
Organism: Lathyrus sativus; assembly: GCA_963859935.3. Lineage (NCBI taxonomy): Eukaryota > Viridiplantae > Streptophyta > Magnoliopsida > Fabales > Fabaceae > Lathyrus > Lathyrus sativus. Next base: position 78,896,544 of record OZ012741.1, read on the forward strand.
TCATGGAAAGGCCAAACCAAGTCGAAATCATCCTTACTATGCGAATTCCATTGTATTTTATTATGAAAGTTACTATAAAAATCAAAGAAAGGAGTAGCCTACAAAGAATCGAAGGAAAACAAGAAAGAATTGCAAAAGAGAGTCAGCTGAGGAACGCTCGTTCCTTTTAGTGGTGCTAGACAACTTCAAAGAGCCATCGCGGTGCAATAAACATCAAGGCGACGTGATCTAAACATTCTGTCAGAATTACAAAAAAAAACAATCATTTAATCTCGTTTCCTTTGTTCTATATTTTGATCATATATGAATTTTTGTAATTCTAATCGAGGTGAAAGTGGCAACAAAAGATATCTAACTTCCAATTCTAAACTTACATAAAAATTACTTTAAAATTAAAAAAATTGAAGCTAAGCTTTTAATATAAGGGATGACTATTATTGGAATTTGTATTATTCCCCACTACCCTTTCATCTCTTGTATTATAATGTATTAGTATGTTCTTCATTATGACTTGCTAATATCATCATATCTCCATTCTCGAACAATGGCAACAAATGATCAGTAATTGGAAAAGGATGTTATTGTAAAAGTATATAAGGTTAAACCGTGCGCACACACATACAAAACCATTTTCAAATTGCTTTACTAAAAGAAAATATTTTGAAAAACATATGGAAGTTGTGTCAAATGAATTGGAAGCATTCAAAACAGCTACAATTTTTTTTTACTTAAGTAATAGATTAAAACATTTGTCTAATCAATTAGAAATGTGGAAACTTAAGGCTCAAGCTATTTTGAAGGCTCCTTGATTTTGCGCAACATCTATATATCCTAAACTTACTTTTTTAGAACTTGCAAACGATTATTTTCATCTTCTAATCAATTAGGAAAAGGTGATAATTGATTAGATTATCACAAAATTATTTTATTGAGATTTCCTTTTTGAGTCAATCTCGGGCCTATAAATAGAGGTGTGATTTTTCATTTGATATAATTCAGAATTGTGTTTTGACATTTTCATCTCTCTCTCTCTCTCTCTCTCTCTCTCTCTCTCTCTCTCTCTCTCTCTCTCTCTCTCTCTCTCTCTCTCTCTCTCTCTCTCTCTCTAAAAACATTTCTTTAACTTTCTCTCACTATATTTTTAGCCTAAGTGATTTTCTAAGAAAAGTCCTTTTGTGAGTGAGATTAGTTTTGTAATTATGGAATGGGTAGAATTGTAAAACTCACCAAGGAAACCTTTTGTGTATACATTGGTTGAACATTTTCCAATTAGGGATTTGTTTGTATTAAAGCTAAACCCATAAAAATATTATGTTTGAGATTAGGTATTTCAGTCTTAGTTTAGGTTGGAGATCAACCTATATAAAATCTTCTAGGTTATCGGCCAATCAGGTGTTAAAACCAAGAAAGGTTAAAGCTCAGCCCAGTATTAAAAGCTTCATAGGTTGGAGATTAGCCTCGTGTTAAAATATCTCATATTTTTGGTTATCCCATATAAAAACAAGGTATTGAGCTCAAAGATTTTGGATCTTGAAGACTAATTGCTCAAAGGTCCTTGTTTGCAGAAACAAGACTAACCGCTTCAATCCACTGTTTGGAAAGGAAGATTAGCCCTTTCAATCTCAAGCTTATTCCTTGTATAATGGGGTTCATGAGTCTTTCCTGCTAAAATCTCTCAAAGCATTATTGAAAACTCTCAAGATTAATTTTTGGGGAGAGAAATATGTCCTTTTGTTTTGACCAAACCACTATAATTCTTGGTGTCTTACTTTTCCCTTAAGCTCTTTTAATTTCCACAATCTGTTTTCTGCTTTTTTTTTTCGCTGCTAAGTTTTTCAAAATGCTTTTCTACTTTAATTTAATTTCACAAAAGTCTTTAAAAACAAGTTCTTCTAATTCACCCTCATCTTGTGTGTGAAGTCTCAAGTCCTAATATCTTCTAGGAAATTTACATCTTCTCTGATCGCCTCAACACTATCATTTTATGATAAAGGGGTGTATCATCCTCTAGATTTTCTCTTCTACTTAGATAGGGATGACGACTTCAGTCTCGTAGGTAAGTCGAAAGGATGTCTAATCGGTCATCGAATGAGATGTAGTTCAATATGCCCATAGGAAATATGGAAGCTCATGCAACCAATTTTTCTTTGCCGCTTCAAGTAGTCACTTTAACCATCTCAAAATTACTTGATTCATTGCTTCGGCTTGTCTATTGTTCTGGGGGTGTTGTACCAATGTGAAATTTTGCTTGACCTTCAAGTTTTACAAAAGCTTATTGAATTTATTATTTATGAATGTTGTTTGGTTATCTATCACAATTTCTATGAATGCTTCTACTTCAATCCACTTGATAAAATAATAAACTTCTATGATATAAAATTTAAGTTGTCCCGACACCAAAGGGAAAAGGCTGAGAATATCCATTCCCTATTGTGATAAATTTCAAGGTGATGTCAATATGTGTAACTTAGAAAGAAGGGGGAGCATTATAAATGTCTTTGTGTTGTTGAAATTAATAAGATATACTCACATACTCCTTATCATTTTGAACCCTGGGTGACCAATAATACCCAACTCTAAGGACTTTCTTGGCAAGATCTCGAGCACCTAAATGTTGTCCAACTATTCCTTCATGCACTTCAACGATAACATATGCGATGTCTTCTCATTCTAGGCACTTTAACAAGGAGGTTGACAATCCCTTTGGTTTAAGGTTACTTATATCAAAGAGTACATACTAGCTCTTCTCTTCACAAGGGTGACGTCAATAGATAACACGCCTTGCTTGATGTATGTCACAATGGTTGATATCCAAAATGGTTGTGCATTGTCACTTATTGCCATCATCACAACTCTTGGTTTTCTATATTGGGGCTTCTCAGAGTTTCTTGGATGAAAGCATGGTTTACCCCGAATGATCTGGTACTATCTTTCTTAGACATGACCTCAACTTGAGTGTTATGATCTCTTGGAACATGCAATATCACTGAACTTTTGAATTTTCAAACTTTTCCCTGGCCAAAGTGGCATATCTTGTAGTAATAGTTCTTTGGTTTAGGCTTCTCCTTGAAATAAGAGACCACAAGCTAGGAATTTGTCCTCAACCTAAACGCTCTGTGCCCTCATTTCAGCATCTAACTTGAGGCTTACAATAAAAACTTTATATTCATCTTGATTATTAGTGGTGGAAAACTCAAAAAGTAGATATACTTTGATCATCAGGACAACTTCATTCTCCAGGATTATCCTGACTCCACACCCTTGATTCTTGGATATCCCATATGTAAATACTACCCTTGTATAAGCTAGCTCTAGTGCGCCTGAGGTCTCTACTATAAAGTCTACAAATAGTTGTGCTTTTAGAGCTTTCGTTAACTCGTATGACACACAAAATTCATATGTCTAAATGGACCATTTTGCTAGTCATCCGACTAGATTCGACCGATGAAGTACTTGCTTTAGTAGTACAATACCATGGTATTGTAAAGGTATAGGGCATGTTGTACTAATTTTGAGATAGAATTGTTAAAGGATGTCAGGACCCCTTTCAACTTCATGACTTCCTTCTTTGTCCCTGGTGCTGCCATTCGGATGACAGTTACTCATTTACCTTAATTCATTTCTATGACCCTCTCTATCAAATAATAACCCATAAATGTGTTGCCTCTAACTCTAAATATGAACTTTTTGGATTGAGCTTTATATTATATTTTCCAAGTCTTTGAAATACATGGACAATATGTTAGTCTTGTAGTCCTTCATCGTTGGACTTAATGATTATTTTGTCCATGTATACCTTCAGTGTTTCACTTATTTTCTATTTGAAAACCTTATTCATCATCCCCTCGTATGTTGCCCTACGAATTCTTCAAGCCATTGGGCATCACAGTATACTCATAGTTGGCTTGTTCAATCATGAAGATTGTCATCTCTCTGTCCGACTTGTAGCTGGTTATTTGATTATAGTCGGAGTATGCATCCGTAAATGATAGAAGTTTGTACCCAACCGAATTATCAACCAAATTATTTATGCTTAGGAGTAAGCATGAGTCTTTATGACATGCTTTATTAAGGTCAATGTAATTAACACATATTTTCCATCCCAAAATATTTCTTGACCAACACCATGTTGGATAGCCATTCTGTTCACTTTACTTCGAAGGTAAACGTAACGTCCAACAAACCATGTACCATCTTCGCAGTTGCCTTGGCCTTCTCAAGATATTGTTGTCTTTTCCTCTAGAATACGTATCAGGAACTAAGATTAATGTTCAATTGATGACATGCTATGATGGTGTTATTTTGCAAATTTCAACTAGGGAAAAAGAAGTGAATCAAAGGGAGAAACTTTGCATCACAAAGAAAGAAGCGTTGAAATAGTCTGACGCCGCTGAAGAGGTTCGACGGGTAAGATAGGAAAATGGACATATGGGCCTAGTCGAAGCAAGTTCGACGGAAAACCACACAGATCGAATTTGAAGCCAGGTTAACATGGGCAAGTTTTGAAAGCAGTAGATGAGAACTTGGGGAAGTTACAAACAAAGTGGGTGTGCATGGATGGACGTGTGGCAAGCTGTGACTAGTCGACAGTAAAACAACACTTATTTTTTATGCATATTTAAGTAGAATTCAGTTTCCGTTCAAAGGGGGGAATTTTGTAACATTGCAAAGAAAATGCTCAAAGTACCAGCATCTAAGAGAAACGAGTTTATTTCTACACAAATATATACATGCGTCCAACTTGTATTCAAGAAATTTACTTTATAAGTCTTTTTCAATTCGCTTTCCTTTCTAGCTTTTTGTCTTGTTTTCTCATTTATTTTCTTAGTTGCATGAACGCAACTTCATTCAATTCCTTGTCTACCATTTCAAATCCAAACACTTAAATAACCATTCCATACTTAACATTAAGTCTAGGATTATGTAGTTGATCCTGCAAGTAACCTTTAATAAGAGGCAATAGATTGTTCTCCAGAAATCTATGTGAATAAATTAGCACGCCTAGTGGGACCCGTTGGGTTAAGTATATGTAACTGCGTAATGGTAAAAAAATGGTAGATCCACAAAATACCAGTCCAAATGAGATGCCATCCTCAGGAGGAAATATAGTTGTGTCACAAACAACTAATGTTGGTTCAAACACTATGGTTGGGGTTTCGACTGCCCACAGTGGACCAATACTGTCACCGCATAAGCCTAAAGCTCCAAGGCCGACGGTGGTTGGAACATCAGGGTCATATATGCCCAGTTTCACAGTGCCCATATATATTAGGGATTGAAGCTTTGGAATGTCAACCAAATTGATGGCAAGTATACATAGTAGTTGTTCGACATTTGGAAAAAATTCATCCTCAACATTCTCACCTTACCATGGATGAGGACCTATGGGAAACTAATTCGGTCGAACCACAGGGCTATGGTTTTCATTTCAGGCAATCCCAAATTTCACCTCAAGTTTTGTCGCAGTTATGAGGTAGCAGATGGACGAAAGTAATCACGAAGTGGTCCATATGATAACTCAACAAATGGGTACCACACTTAGGTTGTTAATTCAAGATTCGACTCAGAGATACCAACAACTGACAACTTAGATGACTCGAATAGGTGATTTATTAGGTGCTCATGTGGCACAAGTTCGACAAACAATCCCACCTCAACAAGAGGTACCAGTCCAACACGGAGAGAGGTTCGACGAGACAATTGACCAAGAACTCCGGGCGGTCGAACCAATACCCAGGGGGGCCCAACATCCTCACGTCGTGTTTGTAACACCCCCTTCTATATCCCCAAAATAATGCAATTAAACACTTAATCACATATACAAAATTCATCAGAGTATATTTATAACGTGGTATAAAGAGGCGCATCACACTATTCACGAAACGACAACATAAATAATAATGTTCATAAAGAGATAAAACAAAAGGGGTAAATCTCAACTAAAAGTAAAGCATAACTCTTAGAGTCTACATATCAATGTTTTAATTAAAGTGGAAGACTAGAACATTGAATTACTTAAGACATGATATAATAGAAGTACGCATTATCAAGTTGTTCATAGTATCATTCATATTTTACAAACATCATCAGCTGATACATATACAATGTATCACAAAAGAATACTCTACAAGCCTAGCTACCCGATGTTACATATCAGAGCAACCGACTCAAAAGAATGAAGCTATACTTCACCAAAAGAAAACCTCCAGCAATCCTAATCTGCAATGCCTCATAGAGCATTATAAAACAGCAGAAGGGTGAGAAATATTATCTTAATAATCAGTGCATATAATTATATATACATACATAACATAAAACATACATACATTACATTACATTTCTCACCACAATCCATTTTAACTCATATACATAGTCCACACGCAATCATATTTCATATAATAATGACATTCATGCTATGTGACTCAATACGACTCAATGCAAACTTATGCCATGTGGTACCAACACTTGTTACTTTTTTTCGGTTTACATTAAATTGGGTCCACTCTTCTAGACCGATAACCACCAAAAGCCCGTCCTCTAAGCTATCAAACCCACTCTTCTAGGCTTGGGACAAGTCACTAGTCTCCACGAAACTAGCAAGCATTGCCTCTTGACTAAATGATGCATATGCAATCAACAATTCAATGCACTTAAGACCGACATCTTAATCTCATGCATTCAAATAATTCATATCTTCAAGAATTATCACAACGATTGCACACATAACATATTCATACATATCATCAATATATTAACAAACAATGCACACATATACACAATATGTTCTCATGCATTCTCAATACATTTTTAATCACACTAAACAATGTATAACATTCGTCAAAAGACCATAATTCAATTAATTCAACAATCTAGGATTCACACCATAAGGCTACCCATAGTATAATATATCCCGACGTAATCGACGCCTCGAGCATGGAAATAATCAAAGTTAAGTCGGAAATCCAACCTCGGATGGAAACATTAAAGAAAAACACATCCTGTCACATTGGCTACTCTGCTCGCTTAGCGAGCTCCTAGCGAGTATTCGCTACTTGTTCGCTCGGCGAACAAGCTCGCGAAGGCAAACAGAAGCTTCTAACTTCGTTCGCTACCTCGCTCGCTCAGCAAAGGCCTAGCGAACCTTCACTACCCCCTTCGATACCAGCGAACACCACAAAAATATATTATGTCCAAGTCTGGGACCGTTCGCTCTTGGCTCGCTACTAGCTCGCTTAGCGAATGTTCACTACCAGCTCGCTCAGCGAACACGCTAGCGAATGTCTGTGAACTCCAAATTTCTTATTGTCCAACTCCCACCAAACTCTCCAAAACCAACCGATTCTCACCGAACAAGTTCTGTAACCTTAGTCTAACATCCCCGACTAAATACTACCACTTATTCTCATTTTCCACCGTGAAAACTCAGATTCTACCGATTAATCCGCTTATGCCCTAAAATGGAAGTTGTAGAAAAACACCCAATACTCTAACCCAAGCATACATATTCATACACATTGTTAAGATGATGATATTTCACACCCTTACCTAGATTAATCCAAAGCTTGAGAGTTGTTCTTGATGATTCCAAGTTCTTCCCTCTTCTTCTTCTCTTTTCTCCTCTTTCTCCTTCTTTCTCTATTCTTTCCTTTTTGTTTCTATCTTTTCCTTTTCTTTCCACTCTCCTCTTTAATATGTCTTTCTCTTCTAATTCTCTCCATCATCTAATAATTCATTTAGTTAATTACCCATCAATTAAATAATTCTCATTAACCCACTTAATTAATGCAAATAATTAATTAATGAAAATCGGGCTGTTACAACTCTCCCCCACTTTAGGAATTTTCGTCCTCGAAAATTTTACCTGATTCGAACAACTCTGGATAAGATTTCCTCATCTGACTCCCACGTTACATTCCCACCAGCCGGTCCTCCCCAAGCAACCTTCACCAAAGCAATCTCTTTGCCTCGAAGTTGCTTCGACTTTCGATCCTCTATCCGCATAGGTGATGTCTCCACGGTCAGGTTATCTCTCACCTGTACATCATCTACTTGGACTACATGAGACGAATCTGGAATGTATTTCCTCAATTGAGATACATGGAACACATCATGAAGATTAGCTAGAGATGGCGGCAAGGCACGATAGGCTACCTATCCTATCCTCTGCAAAATCTGAAAAGGACCAATGAAACACGGCGTCAACTCACGCGACTTCAATGCCCTCCCTACACCAGTCATAGGAGTGACTCGAAGAAACACATGATCTCCCTCTTGAAATTCGATTACTTTCCTCCTCTTGTCATGATAACTCTTCTGACGACTCTGGGAAATCCTCATCTTCTCTTGGATCATCTTAATCTTGTCGGTAATATCTTGAACTAACTCGGGTCCAACTACAGAACTCTCTCCCGACTCATACCAACATAATGGCGTCCTACAACATCTACCATACAAGGCCTCAAAAGGTGCCATACCGATGCTCGAATGAAAACTATTGTTGTAAGTAAACTCAATCAAAGGCAAGTAG
>OZ012741.1:78905570-78947731 GCA_963859935.3 Lathyrus sativus
ACATGACTCTATATGCAAATGCTAATGATATTGAAACATAAACCAAGTGAATAAGGTTGGGCAAATTTTAGGGTGCAACAGCTGCCCCTATTCAAGCGACTTGGACCCGATTGGGTGAAGAGCCCGGAGCCTTCAGACATTCGCGGTACGAGACGGTTGAATACTAGGAACCCGGAAATTTGCCAACCGCAGAAATAAACTGCGTTCCTGCTTGGGGAACGACATTCATCGACTGGATCTGACTGTTACGGCAACCCACTGGTCTCGTGCGACCGTGCTGGGAATTCTTCTCATCATCCTAAAAATATTTTATCATCGCAGAGATAGAACACTGTCCACGTTTGGACGCCTGCTTCGTCAATTCGAAAAAACTTCAACAACTTTGTTGGGGATGGCTCGTCTGCCTTCTCGTCAGAAATAAATCGTCCACGCTAGGAGTAAACTCTTGGTATGTCCACGTAAGGACTAACATTGTCCACGTTAGGACTCACCCTTCCACGTAAGGAATAACCATTCCACGTTAGGAATAACATCATCCACGTTAGGAATAACACTTCGTCTGGATCTGTCCGCGTCAGGACTACACTTTCTGCGTTGGGAATACTTCGTCCACGTTAGGACTCACCCTTCCACGTTAGGAATACATGTCTACGTCGGGACCCACCTTTCCACGTAAGGAATATATCGCTTTTCCACGTATGGAAACCATCTATTGTCTTGGTTTGTCCACGTGAGGACTCCACTTTTCCACGTAAGGAATGCATCTCTGTCCACATAAGGAACACAATTTTCCACGTAAGGAATGCCATCTTCTTGACTCGTCCACGTAAGGACTCAACTTTTCCACGTAAGGAATCAACTTCTTTCCACGTAAGGAATCAATCTTGTCCATGTCAGGACTCATCTTTCCACGTAAGGAATAACTTGATATGCTTTGTCCACGTAAGGACTCCGATCTCTTGACTTGCTGAGGAAATAAAACTTGTCCACGTTAGGACCCATGCACCTTTAACCCACTGGGGAAGTGAGACTTGTCCACGTCAGGACTCACATCTCAACCCGCTGAAGTAATAGAACCTGTCCACGTCAGGACTTGCGCGTCTTCGACTTGCCGGGAAATGAAACTCGTCCGCGTCAGGACTCATACTTTGCCAACAACACGAAGAAGGATAAATTCGTCCACGTCAAGACACCAACACGAAGAGTAACCAATCTTGTCCACGTCAGGACTGCACATTCAATCAATACGGAGAAATCAAATCGGTCCATGTTAGGACTAGCACATATCGTCAATTTGAGGAAATCAATCTGTCCACATCAGGACTTCACATTCCATCAATTCTGAGAAATCGACCCTGTCCACGTTAGGACTAACACCTCTTATCAGCCCGGGGAAATAAATCTGTCCACGTTAGGACACCCACTTCTCTAGCACGAGGGAAACCTATCAATAAAACTGTCCACGTTAGGACTCATCCTTCCATTGGTCCCAAATCACAAACTTCTTAGCACGGGCGTGACAGCGACTTTGAAGCGGACTCTACGGGGAATATTTGGAAACCAAACTACTGAATGGCTGCTCTTAGTAGCCTCTGAAATTCTGGTTCATGAAACCTTTTAATGCTGACATAACAACAACTTTGAAGGAAATAATCCACTGGTCAGACTAGAGAAACTTCAGCAAGAACCCTGGCGGGCAAATAAGTAACTCTGCTTGGGGACAAAGAGAAACTTATCCTGATAACTCTGTGGGGAGTAGTGCCAAAGCTGACACTTCGTTGAATGTCTCCTGTCGAGACCTCGAATGTTTATTGATTCACCTGAGCGAGGGCTCTCTCTACCTGCAAGAGAAATAATACTTGAAATGAAAGGTTAGCCAACCTGGTTTATGTTTCATAATGCATGCGTTTGACAATGATGCACTGCTACATTCGACATGGAAATGCTATGCGTGTTGGTTTGGTGAATGCAAGTATGACACCATATGCCAATGCAATTGCAGACTCGAACTGCTGGGTACAGAAACTGCTTCAGCAAAATAAATGCTGAAGATGATGCCGACTCCGCTGGGGATAGCCAGGTGCTACAGAATTATTCCAGCAAAATAAATGCTGGAAAAGTGAAGTCGACTCAGCTGGGAAATAGGGAACTTAAACTAAACACCTCGTTGAATTAACACCCTGCTGGGGAATATAATTCTGCTGGAGAATAGCAGATGCGCTTGGTATGATTGAACTTCTGCTGGAGAGTGAACGGATATCACACGGTATTCTGACAAAATAAATGCTAGGACCCACACCAACTCTTCCGGGGAGAGTCTTAATCTTCGAGTTCCGCTGGGAGGAATGAAAAACACTGGTTGGAAAGAGAACTCCGCTGGGGGAGAGTAAATGACCCTGCGGGGGAAGGTAAACTGCCTGAATACAGCTCACCGATATTAATCATTCTGCTTGATATGCACTGTCTGAATACCGCCTTACGATCTGGGGATCACCAAACTCTATTGAGGATGAATGGCTTCGCTGGAGCATGTCCTTTGGATAAGCTGCGACTAGATGGGGAATTCTACCCTCCTTCAGGAAGAACATGCATGACCTGCGTGGGGGTCAAGTCTCTCGTTATCGCAATCTTTTGATCATCTTCCTCGTACGGTTATGAAACCTGCAACAACACAAACAATACAAGACAAGCCTATGCAACCAAATCGATTCAGGTTAGTGACGTTATTTTCAGTTAATTCAAAGCTTTAGAAATTGTTGGCAAGGGTCAGTGATGTTATACACATACTAGTTTCAATAAACTTAGGAGTTTTATCATGCACAAAATAGTAAAGAACCAGCATCAAGTACTGAATAACATATTTTATTGATTGGGCCCCTGAATGGGCGGAGTTTTGTACACGGGATGTAACTCCTGAAAAGAGGAAGCTACGCAAAGCAGATATACAAGTATGCACAATAAGCCTAAATATTTTGACAAATTAAATTTTGTACACATGTCGGCAACGGGATGCAGACGAACACCACGAACTGATCCTCCCATGACTCATCCGACTCTAATGCTTTCCCGGTATCCATACTTCCGAAGCGGTTGTATCTGATAATCGACCCCTCAGGTATCCTCCCGCACTGATGCTCACCGCAGTATCAAATTCGGACCGCAGTCATTTGCTTTTCAAATCCCTAACTTTTGCGTGAACCGCCCTTTACGGGTTTTCAGTTCACCGGGATACCCTTTTTTGCCGAAGCCGCCCAGTGTAGGCTTTCAACTTCGCGGGTGTACATTTTTTCAATTTTATTCCTAACTTTTGCCCGAACCTTTCATTCTGTTTTTGGTTCGCCAGGATGCCCCATTTTTGCCTGGACTCTCTTTTTTCTGTCCAGCGGGTCTATTTTAAGCAAAGTATTTTTTAACTGCGTCCGAATTCACAGGCGACGTAAAGTCTTCGCCGTCCATGGTGGACAACAACAAAGCTCCTCCTGAAAAGACTTTCCTGACAACGTATGGCCCTTCGTAGTTGGGGGTCCACTTGCCCCTGTGATCTGCCTGCGGCGGGAGAATCCTTTTCAGTACAAGGTCGCCCGTCTGAAAGCTTCGCGGATGTATCTTCTTATCATATGCTTTCTTCATTCGGCTCTGGTACAAACGACCATATGCTAGAGAAGCGAGCCTCTTCTCATCCATCAAACTCAATTGGTTCAACCTGTCTTTCACCCATTCTGCCTCGTCTAGCTGAACGTCTCGCAATACCCTCAGAGAAGGGATCTCAACTTCCAATGGTAATACCGCTTCCATTCCGTATACTAACGAGAACGGAGTTGCCCCGGTTGATGTGCGTACCGTCGTACGATAACCGTGCAAAGCGAAAGGTAGCATCTCATGCCAATCCTTATAGGTCACCACCATTTTCTGAATGATCTTCTTGATATTCTTATTGGCCGCTTCGACAGCGCCATTCATCTTGGGTCGGTAAGGGGAGGAGTTGTGATGTTCGATCTGGAAATTCTGACAGAGCTCCTTCATCATTTTGTTGTTCAGGTTTGAACCGTTGTCTGTGATTATCCGCTCGGGAATCCCATATCTGCAAATGATATCTCTCTTGATGAATCTGGCCACCACTTGCTTCGTTACATTTGCGTAGGACGCCGCTTCCACCCACTTGGTGAAATAATCGATTGCTACTAGGATGAACCGATGCCCGTTAGAAGCCGTCGGCTCGATCTTTCCAATCATATCGATTCCCCACATCGAGAATGGCCAAGGCGATGACATCACATTCAGAGGAATCGGAGGCACATGGATCTTATCAGCATAGACTTGGCACTTGTGGCACTTCCTCGCGAACTTGAAACAGTCAGTTTCCATGGTCAGCCAAAAATAACCTGCCCGTAGCAGCTTTCTCGTCATAGCATGTCCACCAGCATGCGTACCAAAGGTACCTTCGTGTATTTCCTCCATGAGAAACTTTGCTTCTCTTTCATCTACACAACGCAATAGCACCAACGTGGTTTCTTCTGTATAAAACACCGTCCGGATTCAAATAGAAATTACCCGCTAATCTCCTGAGAGTCTTCTGATCTTGACTGGATGCCCCAGCCGGATACTCTTTGTTCTTCAGGAAATTAAGGATATCAAAATACCACGGTTTGTCATCGGATGCTTCATCAATAGCAAATACGTAAGTTGTCTGTCCAACTGAGAGATAACGATTCGGGGAGCCTCGTTCCAGAAATTGACCTTGTACATGGAAGACAAAGTGGCGAGAGCGTCAGCCATTTGATTCTCTGCCCGCGGTACATGATGCAACTCAACCTTGTCGAAGAAAGGCAACAATCTCCTTGCATAATTCATGTAATGTATCAAATTGGGCTGACGTGTCTCCCATTCCCCTTTGATTTGATTCACCACCAGAGTTGAGTCTCCGTATACGTCCAGGTTCTTGATTCGCAAATCAATGGCTTCTTCAAGCCCCATTATACAAGCTTCGTATTCGGCCTCATTGTTGGTAACGACAAAGGTCAACCGGGCAGTAAACGGAATGTGCGACCCGTGAGGCGTAGTGATGATTGCCCCTATTCCGCTACCGTAAGCATTCACAGCTCCGTCAAATATCATCTTCCATTTGGAACCCAACTCTGGCCCTTAGTCTGGTAACGGCTCTTCGCAATCTTTCATCTTTAGGTACATGATATCCTCGTCAGGAAAATCAAACCTCATCGATTGATAATCTTCAATAGGCTACTCCGCCAGGTACTCAGACAGCACACTCCCCTTTATAGCCTTTTGCGAGACGTATTGGATGTCATATTCGGTCAAGACCATCTGCCAACGGGCAATTCTTCCTGACAACGCCTGCTTTTCAAATACATATTTGATAGGATCCATCTTCGAGATGAGCATGGTTGTATGATTCAGCATGTATTGCCTCAAACGCTTGGCGGCCCAGGCTAGCGCGCAACAAGTTTTCTCAAGCATTGAGTATCGAGATTCACAATCTGTAAATTTCTTACTCAAGTAGTAGATCGCATGCTCTTTTCTTCCTGTCTCGTCGTGTTGACCGAGAACACAACCCATGCTTCCCTCAAGAACCGTCAAATACATGATCAAGGGCCTTCCTGCCACCGGGGGTATCAAAATAGGAGGCTCCTGCAAATACTGCTTTATTTTATCGAACGCCTTTTGACAATTTTCATTCCACGTTACAGCTTGATCTTTCTTCAACAGCTTGAACAATGGTTCACACGTAGCAGTTAGGTGAGATATGAACCGAGCGATGTAGTTCAACCTCCCTAAAAACCCGCGCACCTCTTTCTCAGTTTTAGGCGTCGGCATTTCTTGGATTGCTTTTATTTTAGCAGGATCGACCTCTATTCCTCTTTCACTGACGATAAACCCCAGCAGTTTACCCGATCTCACCCCGAAGGTGCATTTGTTAGGGTTCAGTCTCAGCCTGAACTTCCTAAGCCTCTTAAATAACTTCAGCAGATTCACCAGATGCTCTTCCTCCGTCTGGGATTTGGCAATCATATCGTCAACATAAACTTCAATCTCTTTATGCATCATATCATGAAAAAGAGTCGTCATCGCACGCTGATATGTTGCCCCAGCATTTTTCAAACCAAAGGGCATCACTTTATAGCAAAATGTTCCCCAAGGCGTTATGAAAGTGGTCTTCTCCATATCCTCTGGCGCCATTTTAATCTGATTATAGCCTGAGAAGCCGTCCATGAAGGAGAATATGGAGTATTGAGCAGTATTATCAACTAGCACATCGATATGAGGAAGTGGAAAATCGTCTTTTGGGCTTGCTTTATTCAAATCTCTATAATCCACGCACATTCGGACCTTGCCATCTTTCTTTGGCACTGGTACGATGTTAGCAACCCATGAGGGATATTTTGTCACAGCCAGGAAACCAACGTCCCACTGTTTTTGAACTTCCTCCTTGATCTTTACTGCCATGTCTGGTCGAGTTCTGCGAAGCTTTTGTTTGACTGGCGGGCATTCTTCTTTCAGTGGCAGACGGTGCACAACCATGTCTGTATCGAGCTCTGGCATATCTTCATACGACCAAGCGAATACATCATTATACTCCCTGAGCATTTCAACCAGTCTTCGCTTGATATCACTTTGCAGTGCGTCCCCGATACGAATATTCTTCTCAAACCCTTCCGACCCCAAGTTGATAATTTCGATGACCTCGTCGTGGGGCAGAATGGCTCTTTCCTCTTGCTTCACCAACCAAGATAGTTCTTCAGGGACGTCACTATCTTCGACAACCTCTTCTTCGGCCTGAAATACCGGGTGCTCAAGGTCGGGACGAGTCATAGGTGGTTCAAGGATGTCATCTGAAAATGTTATCCTGCAAAAGGAATGGTTAAGTGCTTCAAAATGCGTATAAAGCGAATAGCCGTGTTGCCATTTTATTGGAAAATATAAAACAAGAAAAACAGAGATTACAGTATTTGCACATGAAAAAACGCCATTTATTTAATGATTAACACGCAATGTTCATAACAACACAGCCCTAAGCAACTCACGATGCCCCGGGCAAGACATCAGATTATTCAACAATTAATAAGCAAAGCATTACTGTTTAAGAGTCATAGGAACAAACTCCTGAATAGACCAGTTGCACAATCCCTGTCCTGGCGTGCTTGGCTGAATCCAGGCATCCATATCACAGTCGTTGTCTCCTTCGTCAGACTCCGAAGCAGCATTGATGGTTTCATGACATACTCCACTGGCAGAGATGGTTATTGGCCCTCTGAAACGGGGTGCCCCCACAGCAGGTGTTGACGACGACAGTTGGTATCCCAGCCTGAACCGGTCCATTTTCACAGGGATGTCCAGCACTTTGCCCCGGCCCTTTGCTTCTCCTGACTCCACCAGAGCTTGAGCTTCTTTATACGACGAGACGGCTATCTCTGACACTTTGCTCGGCCCGGGACCTTTGTCCTTGATACGCAACCCTTCAAATGCCTGGCAGGGTGTTTCGTGGATCTCTCCGTCGACCTCCACATATTTAAATGACGACAGATGGCTGACCAGGATGTCTTCTTCTCCGCATACGGTGACTACGCTGTCTCCGACCATATATTTCAACTTCTGATGCAGGGTAGACGTGACTGCCCCAGCCCCGTGAATCCAGGGTCTTCCGAGCAGGCAGCTATACGCAGGCTGTATATCCATGATATAAAACTCAGTCGCAAATACCTCCGGCCCCACCGGTAGAGGCAATGTTATCGATCCAAAGACTGTTCTTCGCGTGCCATCAAACGCTCTGACTACCAAGTCACTGGGCGTGCACAGGATTCCTCTGACATCTAGCTTCATCATCGCCTTCTTGGGCATCACATTCAGAGACGATCCAGTGTCGACCAATACATGCGACATTACTGATCCTCTACACTCAACAGATATGTGCAGCGCCATATTATGATCTCTCCCTTTCGGGGTCAAATCGAAGTCGGTAAAGCCCAAGCTGTGGCCTGCATTTACATGTGCCAACACTCCTTCCAGCTGATTCACGGAGACGTCTTGGGGTACGAAGGAAGTATCCAAGACCTTCAACAAAGCATTTCGGTGAGCTTCCGAACACAAGAGCAATGACAAAATGGATATTTTGGACGGCGTCTGCTGCAGATGCTCCACAATCTTATAATCACTTTTTCGAATCAAGCGCATGAACTCTTCTACATCTTTCGATGCCGCTTCTTTTTCGCTCGCTTGCACTGGGACATTCTCAACCATCTTCCCTTTCCCTTTCGCTAGTCTTTCGGCCTCCACTTCAGGTGATATAAAGATCCTACCACTCCTTGTCATACCTCCTGAACCAACAACGTTATCGACAGTCTCAGCTGGCTGCTTATCAACATCAATCTTTATCCCGTCACAATACACCTCCAACCCATATGACCATGGGACTGCTTTTGTGTTCTCGTACGGGATTGGCCCGGCCTTAGTTATGGTGATTGGTGGTCGCTGGCCTGGTGCGGCAATAGTGATTGTCTTCCGAGGAATCGTTACAGTGGCCACATCACTCGGATTATCTGCTACTGCCCCTGTAGGCTCTTCAGTTGCTTCTCGGTCAAACTGCAATGTGCCTCCGTCAATTAAAGCCTGAATGCCTTTCTTCAAATCATCACACCCTCCAGCTAGGGTCCAGCATTCTAAGCAATACTCGTCACATCCTGGATAAGCACCCCCTTGCAACAATCTGCTTTTTATCTCGCTCAGCGGCGTCTTTAAGTCGTCGACATTCATAATCAGATTCAACCCTTCCTCAGTCAGAATGGCGTTTGCCCCATGATTGGGCATGGGTTTCTGCACTATATTCGGACCTGCCGTTCCGAAATTGATAGTCTTATTGTCCAAAAGATCCTGTACAACATGCTTAAAAGCATGGCAACCCTCTATATCGTGGCCCGGAGCCCCAGAATGAAACTCACAGTGCCTGCTTGCATCATAACCATACGGGGGAGTTCCTGTTATCGGTGCCAGAGTTCTTTTCTCTACCAAATTTAGACCCAACAGCGTCTGCAACAAATCTGCATAGGTTGAGGGAGGCTTCTCAAACACTCTTCTTGGTTTACCACCCTGGAATCTTCGTTGAGCCTGCTGTGCCCCCTGCTGAGGCTGCGGCTGCTGCTGCTGTTGTTGTTGTTGCTGATATGGGATAGTAACACTCGCCACCTGTTGCGGCTGATGATATTGGTTTCGTCCCCTGCCTCAGCCTCGGCCTCGGCCTCCAAACACTGCGCTTGCCTCGCCCTGACGGCGCCCACCAAAAGCCTTCCTATTACTGCCATATGCATTTGATTCCTCAGCCTGGAATTTCCCTTGCTTAATATTACGTTCAATCTTTTCTCCCATCAGAATTAAGTCTGAAAAACTGGCCAGAGATGTATGAAACAACATGTCATGAAACAAGCCTGTGAATGTGCCGACGAACATGTCATTCATTTCCTTGTATTCTAAAGGAGGGCGGACCCTGGCAGCCATATCACGCCACCTTTGCGCGTACTCTTTAAAGCTCTCCCCCTTCTTCTGAGACAGCCCTGTCAATTGGACCCAATTGGGCGCCAAGTCGCTGTTATACTTGTAGTGAGCTACAAATGCTTCCGCCAATTGCTTCCATGTCTTGATATTGGTTGGATCCAATCCCATATACCACTCTAGGGAAGGGCCTGACAAACTATCTTGAAAGAAATGCATTAGCATTCTCTCATCAGTTGAGTACGCAGACATCTTTCTGTAATAAGCCCGGACGTGCACTTTCGGACATGTGTCCCCTTTATACTTATCAAACGTGGGAGCTTTGAATTTGATTGGCACCCTCAAGCCAGGTACCAGACCCATTGTCGCCATGTCCAAGCCCACAGCACTTTGGTTCAGGACCCCCCTCATCTGCTCTTCCAGCATTCTGATCTTCTGGGAGTCATCCATCGGCCCTTCGAAACCTCCGCCGGAGAAAGCGTCCTCCTGCTGATCTTCTTGCCACATACCATTCCCAGCTCCATACCCATCATATCCATTATTGCGGCCAGCTCTAATCTGATTCATCACCGGGCCTCGGCCTCTGTTGCCGTATCCCTGAACACCTCCAGCAGGCCCAAAAGCCATTAACCCAGCGCCGTTTCCATTTCCGAAACCTCCGTAACCCGGATTAGCCACACCATAACCATCTTGCCCAAAGCCTTGAGCATTGAAACCATATTTCCCAGCATTATCGAATCCCTGATCGTTGAACCCGAATCCCGCATTGACAAAGCCGTTGCCTCCCATATTATCACCCAAGTTGACATCACCAAGCCCAACGTTATGGACAGCAGTCTCGTTCCCCACTCCGACGTTACCGTTCCCAGCTGCGGTAGCGTTGTTGACAGTAGCAGCAGGTATATTGACTACAGGTGGAGCCACTGGCATGGGAGTTCCATCTCCATGAACAGTATCGACTCGCACAGACTGATGATCCTCGTTGCCGTGACCAGCATTTCGGGCCAACAGAGGTTGCACCATGGCTTGCAAATTCTCCTGGCCTTTTGCAATAGCTTCCATGGTCTGCATAAAGAGAGCTAGCTTCTCACGCACATCTTGCATCTCGTTCTGCATTTGATCCATGATTCTTCGACAGTTGGTGCGAGTGGAATAGCGGTACGGGTGCTGATCTGCAATCCTGAAAGTACCTGATACAGAGCAGGAAATAAGACACCATCCAAAGATTACCTGTAATGCAATATGAATATGAATGCAATGCAATGTGTGTGTCTGTGCATTAGGGAAATTCATTCCCCGATTCTAGTGTGAAGGTGCCGGTGCAATGACAGTGCTAGCAATACAAAGATCGGAGTTGAATCACAGAAAGCCTCATATATTGCAGAGAAACCAATAAGCCCGGAATACAATATCCCTGAGAGTACAATAAGAAAGCATGACCTCAACCAACAATCCTGGTGATGGTCAGCACTATGCAAATAAAGCATACAAGTTACTACATGAAATGATCAAACACCCCCATAAGTCTGGTATTCTTCTAGCAACTTCTTGGTCTCCGGATGACTTGGTCGAGCAAGCAGCCCTTCAACAAGTTGGTTTCTTTTCTTAAGAACACGTTGCACGTCTTCAGCAGTTTCTTCCCATGCCCCTTCTCCGAAGCGATCCTCTAGTTTACGCTTCTGAGACACAGCTTCATCTCTGCCCTTGATGGCCTTGTTTAGTGCATTCTGGAGACAATACCGGGTCATCACTTCTTCTTCACACTTCTTGATGTTGGACTTCAACTGCTCTTCGAGGTCGGAGATTTGCTGCTTCAAATTATCTTCCCTCTTCTTATTGTTGGTGAGCGTGGCATTCCAAGTCTTGTTGCAAGAAGAGATCTCTCGGTGAGCGATGTCAAGCGCTTTCTTCTTGGATTCCAGCATGTCATGGGAGCTTCTGAACTCTTGCCCCAGACGTTCGCGCTTCTTCCTCTCCTCAGTTAACTCAGCCCCTAACCTGTTCATTAGCTCAATCTGCTGTTGGAAAGCATGGACGGCCTTGTTTTTCTCACTGCGTATCTGGGCTAGCTCCTGTTCTAACCCTTCGTTGATCTTCATCAAGGCTTCTTTCTCTTTCACCACTTGCTCGTAGGCCTCCCTAGAAACAGTAGTTGGCTCTGCTACCGGAATAGGAACAAGGATTGGCGCATCTGGAAATGGCATCAGTAGCTGACTTGCTCTCCCCTGGATCCAAACTCTGTAAGGTGCATAAGCCTGACAGTCGTTCTTCCCTAACAACGGCTTCCCTCTTCGGTTAATACGCGTCCAGGCATGCTGCAGCTTGGCTAATAACTCCCCCTTCAAATCGCCGGTGAAGTACAGAGATTCCTGTACTTCTTCCTCCTTTGGCGGGTTCTTCAGCGCATACCCGAACTGACGAACCAACAAGGATGGGTTGTAGTTGATACACCCTTTTCTTCCTATCAATGGCACATTAGGGTACCCAGAACAACTGAAGATAAGCTCAGATCCCAACAGATCTCTATCAAACCATCCGACGTCTTCTGAAGATAGCCTCATCAAGCGTTCTGACCAGCTAGCGGTGGTTTCACTTTCCACAAAGGACCCCTTCATTGGAAGATGACTTTTGAATCACATATTCAATAGAGGAGCACAGCAGTAAACAACCTTTCCCCTTCTGTTTTCGTTCTTGTAGTGCAAGGAGTGGTAGAAGTCTCCGATCAATGTTGGCACTGGATTGCCGGCAGCAAATAGATGGAAAGCGTCCAAGTCTACGAAATTGGGCAGGTTAGGAAACAGCACAATTCCATAAATGCATAGAGCCAAAATAGCGTTGAAAACCACCCAACATCTGCTCTTGGCATACTCCTGAGCTTTGCCAACCAAGAAGTCAAAAGAGAAACCTGAAACCCCAAGCCAAGAAGTCAATAACAGTTCTGCAGCGTCCATATGCAAGGCTTTGGCTAAGTCCTCCAACTTGGGCTCAGCAGCAGAGTGAATAAAGGGAACCTTGTTCTGCACCGGTAGCTCAGTAAACTCCACATACTCCTCAATGGTGGGCCCTAGAATGAAGTCAGCAAACGTAAAACATCTCAATGCGGGGTCATAGAACTGCATCAAGGTGTACAGCCCGTTCATCTCATCAGCAGTGGGCTTGCAGACTAATCTCAGTAATCTCCCATGATTCATTCTGAAGCTTCTCCTAACCTCCTCATCAGCAAGAGATATCAGACCAAGCAAAGAAGTAATATCAGGTGAAGGCAGCTTATATGCAACTGTTTTCCTCAAACCGGCCATAGTCAATACTCAGAAGTCTGGGCACTGGAATCGGAGGATATGCAAATGCACCTGCAGCACAGACACACGTTAATGGGATGCAATGATAATGGGTATGCAAACAATGTAATGCAAGTAACATGCAACAGGGACCAACTGCCGTAGCTGAATAGCCTGAACCATATCAAGAAGTCTCGGATAGACTCTATAGAAGTCCTCAAACCCTGGTCTCAGATAGACCTAAAACAAAGCTCCGACAATGGTCTCTGACAGACCTCAAGCCATAACTCTAACTGGTCTCTGGCAGACCTCAAATCACATCTCCACCTGGCCTCTGACAGACCTCATAACTCTCCAACTGGTCTCTGACAGACCTCAGGACTCTCCAACTGGTCTCTGACAGACCTCAGGACTCTCCATAAATACCCCGGATCTCTGATCAAGAAAATAAACCGGTAGTCTGAAGGTCTAGTTACCTGCATAACCCCAAACCCTCTCACAGGTGGATATCCTAATAACTGACAAAGGTATGGCATCCTATGCGGTCGTCGGCGTCACAGACTTTCAGGGTTGATGATACGATTCCCAGAAGGAGTGGCATCATCAAATCCTGAAGAGGCCTCACTTAGCCAACTTCCAAATGATCGGTTCCCGGAGTCGACAATTCAGCTGACTAACAACCCCTTCGACCCAAAGGGTAGAAAAAGAAGCCAACCAGAAGAACCTCGTCCGAGTGTAGATTTCATGAGACACTAATGCAAGCAAAGCCGGCACGCGCCCACTACTTTCTACTCTAATTCTAGGTGCACTCAAGCCCAGGTCCGGCTTCTCACTCAATACCAGAACACCCGTCACACCCCAATACAGCAATAATAATCAATATATAATGCTGGAAATAAAGGTCAGAAATATAAATCCATACAAAATCCTCGACGGGAAAACAAGCGTTAGGATTGACTCTCTTAAGGGACGTTGGATCCCAGATGCATAAGAATTATCGCAGTCCTTAGCAGCCAGGGGACGTTGGTTCCCCAGCAAAGTCGCCAGCTGTCGCTACTGCGAAAATCGGCGCCGGCTGAACAGAAGAGTCACCACCGTGCGTTATTTATCCCACGGGAGGGAAAGGAAACGCTCAGAGTAAACCTCGCACAACACGGGAAAGGTATGGTCGTCGCAACCAAAACCTGGATTCGGGAGTCGGTTACGCAAGGGGAAGGTATTAGCACCCCTCACGTCCGTCGTACTCGACGGGATCCACGCTTGTCTTCGGATATGGATTGTTATTCTATCTACTCTACAGGTCAGGGGTTAAAAGAAAAGAAAATGAAGTGACTCGGCAAAGTATCGCACTTTATGCCTACGTATTCCCGTCTGGAACGAGAAATCAGAGTCAACGTAGTTTGCCTACCTACAGGAAAGGAGGGGAAGGTTGCTCGCTAGGATATCGCATCTTATGCCTACGTACTTCCACACTGCATGGAAGATCAGAGCAAACGTAGTTCGGGCCATGTACGACACAAGTCTGTCTTGATTGTTTTTATCTCCATCTGAAAAAGGGTTTTTTCTGATTACTGGTCCAAGCGGACAAAAATGACATTTTGATGAGTTCACATTCTTTTACGGAAGAAGTGTCTTTTATGATGTTTGAAATCTTATTGTGTTTTTCTGTTTGTTTTGAGAAAGAAGAGACAGAACTCTAACCTACGGTTGCGAAGGGAAACAAACTAACCTAATGTTATCATGCATGGGTTAAGACCTAGTGTCTATCATGCTCCTCTCTTGCACAGAGAGAAACAGAGATCCTAAGGGAATAGACGGAAACAGAAACAATATCAGATGTACAGTAAAGCGGTAAAATGCATGGATGCAACAATACAAGCGAGGCAAGGGAGTCCCACTCAACCTCGAACCCAGAAAACAATAGGCAAAAGTGAACAGGCTTCACTTTCAACCCAACAGGGTAAACAGCAAACAATACAGTCCAGAAAACCAATCAATACATCAAGAATGAATAACAGCAGAAAAATAAACAGCCACAGCAGCTCTGCACCACATCTATCTTCAAGTCATCTCCAATCAGCAACAAGCTTCAGCAAGCATCAATCTTCATCTCCACAGTCTTCAAGCAAGGGCTTCATTATCAGTCTTCCATCTGCAATGGCTTTTCTTCAAGTCTCAATCTCCAGGATGAACATCAGTCAACAAGATGAAGGGAAGGAATGTCAGACAGTCAATTACCTACCAAGGGTGGTTCATTAACTGTTAACATTAAACAAAAAGTTTCCCCTCAAAAGTTCTATCTTTCAAATACATTCACTGATCCTTCCAAAGGAAGGAGGTGGGTATTTGATAGAGACTTTGAATCATAAGGAAAGGATGGATACAGACAAATCATTCCATGTTTGAGAAACAAGCTTTCTAATCTAGAGCTCTGCCTAGCTCCTAAACCCTAGTCTCCTCAACAGCTGCTAGCAGGAATCTCCTCTTCAACTCTGGAAGTTGGACTTCAATCTCTGGCTCTCCAATGGCTTCATCATCACAAGTCTTCAGCTCCCCCAATCCCCAAACTATCCCAATACCCATACAGACAAACAAATAATCCCCAGAGGGCACACCACACCAATCAACCAAATACAGACAGCATATACTAATAGCAGTAGGGGAATCCTAGTGATTTCTAAGGGGATCTATCCTATACCCATAACCCCTATAGTCCATACCCCAAAAATCAAATGAAAATTTCCTAAAAGAATTAAACTATCTCACCTGAGTTGATTTAAAACCCTAATTTTATTCATGTTATTTACACCTACACTAAACCCCTAAAATCAAGCCCTAAAAATATGAACTAAATTGCATATACAAGTTAACAATGTCTATTAATCAACCTAAAAAGAATGGACAAAAAATATTAAAGCAACTATTAGAACAAAATTTATCAAAATCATGTATGAAATGAAACACCTAAAATAAGCATTTATTTGGAAAATATGGGAAAAATATCAAATAAAAAATAAAATGCAATTTTTATTTTTTATAATTTTCTAGACATCTTGAAGAAAATTTATGCAAAAAGAATCATGGAGAAATGTACATTTTATGATTTATTATGATTTTTTTAAAGGATGAGAAAATATTAATGGAATAAAAATGACAAAAATATGGATAAAAGGGGAGGGGGTGCCATCAGCAAGGGCGCCTAGTTGTATTTGGTCATTGGCCATGAAGGGGAGGCACAGATATCAAAAGCGTAAGGCCCAGTTAACATCAGAAATCAATTAAACAAATAAAAGAAAAAGAACAAACCCTCGGTGCATTTAGCAACGAATTCAAGAGTTATTCCATTGGGCTTATCAAAAGGGGGTGGGGATAGAACTTTGGACCCAGCCCACGCGTTTCAATTAATGAAACGATGCGTTTCATTCCCAGTCACATTTCCCTCGTATTCCAACTTCAAATATCAGCCCCGGGATGCAATGAAAGAGTCAAATAATCGTGAGGATCGGACGGTCATCCTTCATCGTCCCCAAAGCAAACCCTAGGATTTAGAGTTTCACTCTCCATGCAGCCATGTTCAGGTCCCTTGTTCTCTCTGAATACGCCATGAAATCCAGATTCATAAAGACCAAACTCACTCCATTTCTTCCCCTCTACACAACTACACTCTCAGTTTGCCCTAAAACTCTCCCAATAATAAAACCCGATAGGTGTAACAGATAGAATCCACCATGAACACCTGTTATCAAACCTCCCAGTTCTTTCTAAATCTTACCCTAACCTATTCTAGACCTCATACTGATCACCTTAAGCCATTAACCTAGGACTATCTTGCATTATCATTGATGTTATACTCTCTAACAGAATTAGTGCACTCTGGTCAAACTCCATGAAACTTGTCCAAACTTACCAAAATCAATCACCTAACTATGCCTAACCATTCTATGCTAACAAATTTCTATAATCCTAACTAAACTAAGCAATTCGAACAGAACTCTAACCTGATGCAAATGGTGAAAACAGCTATGCAACTCCTTGGATATGATGCTTGCAGTGATTGGGAATTGATCAGTGACCTTGATGATGAATTCTGTATGCAATATCTTTTGTGCAAACTCCTTGAATCTTGTACTTGAAACCTTCTTGCAACTTGGATGGAGAAGATGGATAGCACAATTCTTGATCAATTCAACCAATTCTTTGATAGGATTCTGATCTAGGAAAGGTATTGATGATGATCCAAGCAAGAAATGTGGAGATTGATGGAGATTTGAGAGGGTTTGAGAAGCTTTTGCAAAATGAAGAAAGTGAGTGAAACTTGTGATTTTGAGAGAATGAGATCACCAACCATGGCATGAACCATCTCATATCAATATATACATGTCCTTAGAACCTCCTAGAAACTTGGAGAAGCTTCCCTTGCATTCTTCCCTTTGGATTTGGTTTATGTATCTTCCATTACAAGTAACCATGGATAACTCCCAAAATGTGAACTAAGCTAAAACTTCTACTTTAGCCAATGTCTTTAAAATGATCTTTCCATTCAAAATGACCTATAATTTTGCTTCATTTGGCCAAAGTATGAAAAATCTCATTTTTAAGTCCATTTTTATTCATTAAATCCAACAATTTTGAAACCTTATGCTATGAATCTTTCCAATCTCTCATGGTCACTTTTCTAGACTCAAAATGTCATTTGGAACAAGTTTTATGTTGTAAATTTTTCCATTTGAAGCTTCCTTGTATGAGTTTTGGGCATAGGTTGAAATGACCTGTAATTCTCAAATGACCAAAATACCCTTATCTTGCCAAGACCATAAGTAGAGTTCCACAAATCATATGAAGGCATACTATACCATTCTAGAAAGCTAAGACAATGAGGAACAATTATTATGTTGACCAGAAATTCATTTGAAATTTCCTTGAGGGGTAAAAATTGCTTGGAAGTCAAGTCACTTTTACAGACAAAATTTCAGATACCTCAGATGACCTGTAACTTGCAAGGACCATAACTTGAGTTCTATAAATCTCCTTGATGTCTTCCACCACTCAAATTAAAGGTCTTGAGATCCTATACAAGTTTCAAGTTGACCAAGGACCCATTTGAAGCTTTCATTTTGACTTATCTTGCTTGGAAATTTGACCTAAACTAGGGGATTTTACACAGAAACCCTAATTTAGCAACTCCTCTTCTCCTTGATTTCTCTTGATTTCTTCTTAGCATAACAACATATCCTTATTCTTCATGTCAAATGATGAACCCCACATCTCTTCAATAGCCCTCAATGCCTTTCAACCAATCCTTTGACCTAGGGTTGACCCAGGGTTAACCCAGATGAAACCCTAGTTGACTGTCTTCAACTGTAATTCTTGTGATCATACCAATGACTTGTCTCCT
This sequence comes from Lathyrus sativus, assembly GCA_963859935.3. Classification (NCBI taxonomy): domain Eukaryota; kingdom Viridiplantae; phylum Streptophyta; class Magnoliopsida; order Fabales; family Fabaceae; genus Lathyrus; species Lathyrus sativus. The sequence goes on from OZ012741.1 coordinate 78,923,742, forward strand.
TCTCCAAATGACTTTCTAAGTCCTCCAAGATGTCTAGATACTCCCCATGCCTTCAATTCATAGCTCATACTTTCCTTATTGATCCCCCAGGTACACTCAGTTAGGAGGTAGATGAACTGCTTGATCCATTGACTTGATAGCTTCCCAATTCTTCCTGATGACTTGAATGAGATTGAATTTGAATAATAACCTCTTGATAGGCTTCCAGAGATGAGAATGATGATTGGTTCCCTGTTGAATGACTTGCTATGCTTATGCTATGCAGATGAGTAACCTATGTACATGACTCTATATGCAAATGCTAATGATTGAAACATAAACCAAGTGAATAAGGTTGGGCAAATTTTAGGGTGCAACAACATCGCACGTCACCAGCGGTTTCCTCCCATGCCCCTTCTCCGAAGCGATCCTCTAGCTTCCGCTTCTGAGACACAGCTTCGTTCCTGCCTTCGACGACCTTGTTCAATGCTTTCTGGAGATTGTATCTGGTCATCACCTCCTCTTCATGCTTCTCAATGCTAGCCTTCAACTGCTCTTCGAGGTCAGAGATTTGCTGCTTCAATTTATCTTCCCTCTTTTTATTGTTGGTCAGCGTAGCATTCCATGTCTTGTTACAAGAAGAGATTTCTCGGTGAGCGGCGTCGAAAGCTTTCTTTTTGGACTCCAACATGTCATGGGAGCTTCTGAACTCTTGACCCAGACGTTCGCGCTTCTTCTTCTCCTCAGTCAACTCAGCACCTAGCCTGTTTACTAGTTCGATCTGCTGTTGGAAAGAGCGTACAACCTTATTCTTCTGGCTCCGCATCTGAGCTAGCTCCTTTTCTAGCTTTTCATTAATCTTCATCAAGGCTTCCTTTTCTTTCACAACTTGCTCGTAGACCTCCATAGTGACAGTGGTTGGCTCCTCTACCGAAATATGAACAGGGACTGGTGCAGCTGGAAATGGCATCAATAACTGTCTTGCCCTCTCCTGGATCCATACTTTGTAGGGTGCATATGCTTGACAATCATTCTTCCCCAACAGCGGTTTCCCTTTTCTGCTAATACGCATCCAGGCATGTCGAAGCTTGGCTAGTAACTCTCCATTCAAATCATCGGTGAAGTACAGAGATTCCTGTACTTCTTCCTCCTGAGGCGGGTTCTTCAGCGTATATCCAAACTGGCGGACGAACAGAGATGGGTTGTAGTTGATGCACCCTTTTCTCCCTATCAAAGGAACATTAGGATACCCCGAACAACTGAAAATAAGCTCAGACCCCAACAAGTCTCGGTCAAACCACTCAATGTCTTCAGAAGACAGCCTCATCATACGCTCTGGCCAGTCAGCTGTAGTTGCACTATCCACAAAAGGTCCCTTCAGAGGAAGATGGCTCTTAAACCACATGTACAGCAAAGGCACACAACAAGAGACATTCTTGCCTCTCCTGTTCTCATTTTTGTAGTGCATCAAATGGTAAAAGTCCCCGATCAGTGTGGGTACCGGGTTACCAGCAGCAAATAGATGGAACGCATCCATGTCCACGAAGTTTGGGAAATTGGGGAACAGCACTATCCCATAAATGCATAGGGCCAAAATAGCGTTAAAGACCACCCAACACCCATTCTTGGCGTACTCTTGAGCCTTACCAACCAGAAATTGGAGAGAGAAACCTGGAACCCCTCGCCAAGAAGTCATCAACAGCTCAGAAGCATTCATGTGCAAGGCTTTAGCTAAATCCTCCAACTTGGGCTCAGCGGCCGAGTGAATAAAAGGAACTGCATTCTGTACCGGCAGCTCAGTAAACTCTACATACTCCTCCATGGTAGGCCCCAAAATGAAATCAGCAAATGTGAAACACCTCAAAGCAGGGTCGTAGAATTGCATCAAGGTGTACAACCCATTCAATTCATCATCAGTGGATTTGCGAACCAAACTCAACAACCGTCCGTAACTCTGCCTGAAGCTTCTACGGACATCCTCATCTGCAAGAGAAATCAGACCCAGGAGGGGAGTAATATCAGGGATAGGTAGCTTGTAGGCCACTGTCATCCTCAAACCAGCCATGATCAATACCCAGAAGTCCAGACACTAGAACCAGGGAATATGCAAATGCACCTGCAGCACAGACACACGTTAATGGGGATGCAATGATAATGATTATGCAATGCAAGCAACATGCAACAGGGACCAAGTGCTATAGCTGAGAAGCCTGAACCATATCAAAAGTCTCAAACCTTGGTCTCAGATAGACCCAAAACAAAGCTCCAACATTGGTCTCTGACAGACCTCAAACCATAACTCTGACTGGTCTCTGATAGACCTCAAACCATAACTCTGACTGGTCTCTGATAGACCTCACAACTATCCATAAATACCCAGGATCTCTGATCAAGAAATAACCGGTATCTGAAGGTCTAGTTACCTGCATAACCCTAAACCCTCTCACAGGTAGGTGTCCTAGCAACTGACAAAGGTATGGCATCCTATGCGGTCGTCGGCGTCACAGACTTTCAGGGTTGATGATACGATTCCCAGAAGGAGTGGCATCATCAAATCCTGAAGAGGTCTCACTTAGCCAACTTCCAAATGATCGGTCCCCAGAGTCGATAATTCAACTAACCAGCAACCCGAGCCACCCAAAGGGCAGGACAGGAGGCCAACCAGAAGAACCTCGTCTGAGTGTAGATTTCGCGGGACACTAGGACATGCAAAGCACGTGCGCGCCCACTAATCTCTACTCTAAGTCTAGGTGCACTCAAGCCCAGGTCCGACTTATCTCTCAATCATAGAACACCCGTCACACCCCACAATACAGCAATAATAATAATAATAATGCTGAAAGGTAAATACAGAAATGTAAATCCATACAAAATCCTCGACGGGAAAACAAGCGCTAGGATTGACTCTCTTAAGGGACGTTGGATCCCAAATGCATAAGGAACTATCACAGTCCTTAGCAGCCAGGGGACGTTGGATCCCCAGCAGAGTCGCCAGCTGTCGCTACTGCGAAAATCGGCGCCGGCTGAACAGAAGAGTCGCCACCGTGCGTTATTTATCCCAAAGGAGGGAAAGGAAACGCTCGAAGTAAACCTAACGCAAAGACGGAAAAGGTATGGTCATCGCAACCAAAACCTGGATTCGGGAGTCGGTTACGCAAGGGGAAGGTATTAGCACCCCTCACGTCCATCGTACTCGATGGGATCCACGCTTGCTTGTTTGTACGGATTACACTTCTATCTAAACTAAAGGATGAGGTCTGAAAAGAAAAGAAAAGATGACTCGGCAAAGCATCGCACTTTATGCCTACGTATTCCCGTCTGGAACGAGAAATCAGAGTCAACGTAGTTCGCCTAACTACGGGGGAAAGTGGGTGAAGGTTGCTCGCTAGGATATCGCATCCTATGCCTACGTACTTCCACACTGCATGGAAGATCAGAGCAAACGTAGTTCGGGCTACGCACGACACAAGTTGTTCAAGTGTCTTTTATGAAAAATCTCACCTTAACCAAGGGTTTTCTTATTGCAAAAAGGTTGATGTTTGTTCAAATCTTTTGACGGAAGAAATGAATTGATTTCTGTTATCACCTTTATTAACGTTTTTCTGTTGTTTTGAAGAAAGAAGAGATGACACTCTACAAATCCTAGGGTTGAAAAAAGGGAATAAAATCTACCCTAATGTTATCATGCATGGGTTAAGACCTAATGTCTATCATGCTCCTCTCTTGCACAGAGAGAAACAGAGATCCTAAGGGATAAACGGAAACAGAAACAGCAGATATATACAATAAAGCAGTAAAATGCATGGATGCAACAATACAAGCGAGGCAAGGGAGTCCCACTCAACCTCGAACCTAAAAACAATAGGCAAAAGTGAACAGAATTCACTTTCAACCCAGCAGGTTAAACAGCAAACAATACAGTCAGGGAAATTCACACAATACATCAAGAATTAAACAGCTAAAACTAAACAGCAAAGCAGTCTTCATCAGCATCTGCAACCATCTTCAGGCTTCAAGCAAGCATCAGCTACCCACAGGCTTCTAGCAAACATCAGTCTTCTATCTTCAATCTCCCAATGGCTTTTCTTCAAGTCCCATCTCCAAGCTGAGGAATCAATCACAAGAATGAATTGGGTGTTAAGCAATTAGTTGACCACCAAAGGTGGCAAACAGATTGCTAACAACACAAAGAATATTTCTCTCAAGAGTTCTATCTCTTAGACACTATCACCAAGCCTTCCAAAGGAGGGGGGTGAGTGTCTTAGAGAGACTCTGCATCACAGAGAGGAATGGAGGCAATCAAGACCTTCCATGTTTGAGAATCAAGTTTACTACTATAGAGCTCTGCCTAACTCCTAGATCTTACAAACTTCAAGAGCTGCCAGCAAGAGATACTCCTCATCAGTTGGAAGTTGGCCTTCATTCTCTGATCTTCAAATGGGCTTCATCGCCACAGTCTTCAGCTCAAACCCCAAGCCCCAAACAAACCCAATACCCCACACAGACAAATAATAAACCCTAAAGAGGGCACACCATACAGTCAATCAAATATAAGCAATATACTAATAGCAGTAGGGGAAACCTAATATTTTCTAAGGGATCTATTATATACCCATAACCCCTATAGTCCCATACCCCAAAAATCAAATCAAAATTCCTAAAAGAAATGATCTATCTCACCTATGCTCACTTAAAACCCTACTTTTAACCACTCTAATCTCACCTAATCAAATCACCTAAAAATTAATCCTAAAATTATGAATTAAATCCTATATACAAGTTGAAGTCCTAAGTGACATATCCCAAAAAGAATGGGTCCTAAATCTAAAGGGAACTATTAGAACTAAAATCAACAAATTTATGTACTAAACTAAACTCATTAAAAAGCTATTTACAAGAAAAATGCACAAAAAATATTAAAACCAAGTAAAATGCTATTTTTATTATTGGATATTTTTCTCAACAGAATTATGAATCTACCACAAAAAGAACCAATCAAAAATAAGCTATTTTCAATTTTATATGGATTTTTAAAGATGCTAAAAATATTAAAGAATTAAAAAACACAAAAATGAAATAAAATGGGGAGGGGGTGTCAGAAGTAACTTCGCTCAGTTATTTATTCAGATGGGCCATGAAGTGGGGGCGCAGATATCAATTATGCAAGGCCCAGTATGGTTCAGAAAATCACTTGAAAAAATAAAAGAAAAAGATCAAACTCTCGGTGCAAAAAGCAACAATTTCCAGTTCATTTTCCATTGGGCTTTGGTTTGGGGGTGGGGATAGCATTCTGATCCAAGGCCCGGGGGTTGCGTTTAAGTGAAACGCATCGTTTCACCATTATGGATTCCCTCCGTTTCTCTTTTCAAATGTGGACCGTTGGATTGGATTAAAAGGTCAATAATCTGGACTTGATCCAACGACCATTGGTCATCGTCCCCAATCAACACCTAGGGTTTCAGAATTCTTTCTTTCATGCAGCCATATTCAACCAATGCGTACTCCTTCATCTCTCAATGAAAACCCCTCATCCAAAGACCAAAAATGGTCTACTCCTCACCCTCTATAAAACCCTAGCCCTAGATTTTTCTAAAACCTCCTCAATAGCCAAACCCGATAGCTATAAGCCTTGGACACCATTGATTAGTTCTGTCATGCATGGTGATGGAATTTACTCAAACTATACTAGAATGATCTAGGGATTATGCTGATCACTCTAAGCTAAAAAACTAACATTATCTTGCCCTAATCCATGAGTTCTTGATCTTGAAAGATTCATCACCATGTTACCAAACTCCATGAAACCTTCTCAATCTCTCTGAAAATGGTCATCTAACCTAACCTAACAATCTTACACTAATAATCTAATCTAACAACACCTAATTAGGGAGATAGAAGAGAAATCACCAACCTGCTAGGTAGCTATGGAAGAGGTGGTTACAGTCCAATCCAATGCTTGTACTCCTTAGAGGATGATCCTTGCTTGATGAGGATCTTTCTGTTTGCAACAATTATGATGATGAGTGCTTGTAGAAGGAGATTCGAGCCTGTTATGGATCTTTGCAATCTCAACCTTAGAGCTTCAATCCTCCATTGATGTGCCTCTGAGCTTGCTTGTATGCACTCACTAGATTCAATATATTGTGGATGAAGAAAAAGAATGAACAGAATTGGTGTAGATTGTAGATTTCCACTCTTTCTTACAATGGAAGCAACAATGGAATTCTCTCTCTTCTCTCTCTCTTTTCACCAACCTTTTGCACTAATGATCCACACTCAATATATAGAGGATGATGGACAGATCTAGAAGTTTCTGGATGCCTCTAGGATGATTCTAGAATGTGGTGGAAATTCATGGAAATCTCACTTGATGACATGTTGAATATCTCTAATCTCATGCATATGGCCCTCTAAACTTGTGTTAAAATCTATCCTCATGAGATATTGAAATGGTATGTGTGAAAAAACAAGCTGATCCCTTCATTATGTTGAGTTTTGCAAGGTTGCCTTATTATGCAAGAAAGAACTTTACAAAGCAAGTCCAAAATTTAAACCCTAACTCAAAAAAGTGGCTGAACCAATGTCTTTAAAATGATGTTTGCATTCAATTTGGTATATTGGATGACCCATTTTGTATTTGTAGATCTCTCAAACCATTTTCCAACTTGAACTTTTTCAAGTTATATGCCTTTTTAAGTCATTTTTCACCAACTTTGGTCAAGTCTTGTTCTATGCATTTCCAAATTTCCATGACCTATTTACTAGACTTAAAATGACATTTTGAGCAACTTTGATGTTGGGAAGTTTTTCATTTGAAGCTTCCTTGTATGAGTTTTAGGCATAGGCTAAGAATGACCTGTAATTCTCAAATGACCAAAATACCCTTTGCTTGCCAAGACCATAAGTAGAGTTCCACAAATCATATGAAGGCATACCATACCTTTCTAGAAATCTAAGACAATTAGGAAAAACTCTCATGTTGGCCAGAAATCCATTTGAAATCTCCTTGAAGGTCAAAAGTTGCTTGGAAGACAGACAACTTTCACAGATAAATTTCAGTGCCCTCAGATGACCTGTAACTTGCAAGAGCTATAACTTGAGTTCTATAAATCATCTTGATGACTTCCACCACTAAAATTAAAGCTATGAAGATACTCTACAAGTTTCATGTGGACCAGAAATTCATATGAAGCTTGCATCTTGAGTTACACTACTTTGAAGTTTGACCTAAATCAGGGGATTTTACACTGAAACCCTAATTTGGTAACTCCTCTTCTCCTTGACTCCTCTTGATTTTTATTTAGCACAACATCATATCCATATCCATGTAGCAAATAATGAATCCCACATTCTTCAAATGATCCTTGATGCCCTTCAAAACAAGTCTTTGACCTAGGATTGACCTAGTGTTGACCCAGACAAACCCTAGTTGACTGACTTCAACTGAGGCTCTTGCAATCATTCCAATGACTTGGTTACTCCTCAAAAATGATCATATAGGCTCTTCATAACATCCACACACCTCATGCTCTTGACTCATAGCTCACACTTCCTCTGATGATCCCCAAATAATCTCAAGATAGGGGAGAACTCACTGATCAACTTGTCAAATCTTCAAAGCTCAAATTCTTCCCTGATGACCTGAGTAGTCTTGATTATGAATGAAACCCTTGGATATGCCTCTTGAGATAAGAATAGCACTTGATCCCTGATTAAGATAACTTGCTTATGCTATGCAATGCAGATGAATACACTATGTACATGATAACAATGCAAATGACTATGCAATTGAAACATAAACCTAGGTTAGAAAAGGTTGGGCAAATTTTGGGGTGCAACAGGGTCTACTGCCATCCCTTTGGTTCCAATTCCAAATCCTCATGGGGTGCCGTTGAACTTCAATAACGCAGATGTCGCACCTCAAAAATTCATTCGAACATACAACCCTCGCGCGAAAGGCGCGGAAAAGCGGTTCGACAGAGTCGCCACTGAACTTTATTTTTCCCGAATAAACGGGAGAGGAAAATATCGCACAATCTGACATCGACGAAATGCCATACCCACCACCAAAAGGATGATGGAGCGAAAACACAGACAAAAATATCGCACAATCTGACATCGACGAAATGCCAGACCCACCACCAAAAGGATGATGGAGCGAAACACAAACAAAGATATCGCGCAATCTGACATCGACGAAATGCCAGACCCACCACCAAAAGGATGATGGAGCGAAACACAAACAAAATATCGCACAATCTGACATCGACGAAATGCCAAACCCACCACCAAAAGGATGATGGAGCGAAACACAAACAAAATAGGTCGCTATCACCAAAAGGATGATAGGACAACACAGATTTGAGGTTTACCAACACCAAAAGGATGCAGGCTAGGTTGAACTGACGAAATTCGACTATCACCAAAAGGATGATAGGAAGGCAATTGACAACGGTCACGCTTGCCGGGTACAACTCATTGGGGAACCCCCGAGAAGAAGATTGAAACGAAATGAGTCAACGGGGTACGCCCACCGTCTTGTTTGGAGATCATTGTTTTGCTGAGATGGTTTCATGGTTACGCCCATGAATTCTGAAGAGGATGCCCCTGACTGGGCTGAATTTGTCTTGTCTTGTCTTGCTCAACGAAAGGCTGAACAACTTCGTGAGGAACGCTCACGACTTTGCTGAAGATGCCCCTGCTCGGGTTGAATCTTGCACTGAACTTCTTGGACTCGCCCAACAAAAGTCGAACAACTTCGTGGGGGACGCCCACGGTCTTGAACGGTATGCCCCTGACTAGGCTGAATATTGATTTGCATATCTGATCAACCACGAGGTCAAAATACGTCGTGGGAGACGCCCATGGTCTTGGAAAAGATGCCCCTGACTAGGCTGAATCTTGATTTGAATGTCTTTGAATTTTGATGGGAGAGACCCACAATTGCAGAAAATTGCCCCTGACTGGGCTGGTGATTGCTTTGGAGCTCTTGAAAATCATAGGACAAACCCACAATCCTGCGGAGGATGCCCCTGACTGGGCTGATGACAGTCCTGGACGTCTTCGAGGTTGATCCTGGACCTTGACTTGCATACATGAATGCTGGATGATAAATGATATTCCATATGAGTGGAAGTGCAAATGCAAATGCTGATGCGCAGAGATGCAAGAGCCGAGGAAGTATGGTATGATTGGAGTATGCATATGATGCAAGATGCGTATGAAGTCGAATGCGATGCGTATGATGCATATGATTGCAGACAGGTAATTAGAAATGCAGGTGGAGACGCCATCTTAGTGGTCTTTGGGTAATTGCCAATGCGGATTGAACTTCGGGTGGTGGGAGGGATTGACTTCCTCGACACGCAGTTTACTGAAGATGCCATGATTGACACAGGCGAAGACACCTTGGATGCCCCAAGTCTGGGTACTTGGTGATTTTTTGTGAATTTACTTCAGAGAAGGTTGCGGCTCTGACTGATGATTAGGGTAGCTTGGTATTGACCCTAGTCTGAATATGGTAATGATATGCCCCTGCTCGAGCTGTTTGAATGATTTGCCCCAGCCTGTGGGCTTTGAAATAATCTTGCCTCGTGTGCGCCACTGAAAGTCAAATTCCTCTTCGATTGCCCTTTGCTGGAGTGTCTTTGAATACCTAGCAATGATTTGCAAATAAAATTGTACATTCACAAATGGTAATATTAATGCAAAGTTTGATGCAAGATTTGAAAAATATGTGTCATTTATTGAGAGTGTCGTGATAGTGAGATGAATGGACCGTTAGCCCAAACATTGTGCTGTTTGATTGGTGTAAAAGATATTGCAAGGATAACGACACCAATGCTGGTGATTAGCAATCATGTGAGGAGTCAGGTTACGCATCCTTGCGATGTTATGCTTTCAGAATAAACCCCGCCTCAATTAGGTCTTTCGAGGGCTGTAACGTGGTCTAGTTCACGGTTATGAAACAAAAGGTTATTAGGCTCAAAGTATGATTCGCACCCACCCCTTCTTCTTAATGATTTCCAGTCCTACGCTCAGTTAATTCTACACTTGTCTTGACGGTATAAACGTGATGGTTCAAGGTTTGCTCGACGTGGCAGTCACCTTATTTGGATGGATGTCAGTGCCCCTTTGATTTGGGTGGCCACTGAATCTTATTTTGTTTTTGTTGAGGGTTTCGGGGTCCTCTTCTGCTTTTGTTTTTGATCCCTAACTTTTGCATGGATTGATCTTGCTTGTCAGATCCATCGGGATTGCCTTGATTTTGCCTAAGTCCCCTCTAAGGTGTTTGACTTAGCAGGCTTTTGATTTTTTTCCTTTTTTTTTTTGGATTTTGTTGTGACTGCCCTAGCATGGGTCTTTGATGAACAACCGTCTTCGGGATTTCGCTTTGTCAATTCAAGTGTGGGGTTGAATTAACTGAACACTACCCTGCCCCAGGTTAAGTGTAAGGTTTGAATATCCGAAGGAAACTACTACTTATAGGCTCGAAGTGGTTTATTAGGGATTAACTCCTTATATCTCCGGTGTTTGGGGATTTGAAGCAATGCATGTACATCATTGACGAGATTCGGTCTGAAAGCATATGGTTTGCAATTATGGGTATCTCGTTTTCATCATCCTCCCTCAAATCATGCTAAACAACAGTGAATAGAGTGGAGTGAATAAAGGTGTCGGTGATAAGTGAAAAATGAGTGAATACGACATAACTAATTCAAAACATGCATAAACGATACATTAATGAAAACCAAATACGAATGGCAATTGCTCAAAGCATACAATACTAACACAAACAAAGACAAAACATAAGGAAAACGAAAGATTAAATGGCAGCATGACGGCCTTCTTCAGAGAATGGACTTGACTGGGATTGATCTGATGTTGGCACTAGTTGACTGGTGGCATCGGATTGTTGATTATATTTGGAGACTTCCCATTGAAGTTGATAGCATCCCTATCGATCATGTCTTGAATTATGTGCTTAAAAGCCCTGCAGTCCTCAATGGTGTGACCTGGAGCACCCTTATGAAACTCACAATGAGCATTTGCATCGTAATCGGCAGGAATGACAGTTAGAGGAGCCAAATCTCTCGGAATAACTGCTTTCTTCTCCATCAACTGAGCAAAGATTTTGGCATATGTCATTGGTAGACAATCAAAGACTCTATCTGGTCTCCATGTTCTCTGCGGACGCTGTGGGCGAGCACCTTGTCGTTGCTGAGTAGCTTGCATCTGCTGTTGCTGAGGAGGATACTGATATCCTTTCTGGTTGTAGGCTTGTTGCTGAGGAGCCTGTTGCCGTGGCATCTGAGCTTGCACTGCTTGAACAGCTGGCTGATAAGGCATTGGAGCGTATTGCGCAGCAGCAACATATGGATACTGATAGTAGGGAACTTGATAAGGCATAGGAGCAGGAGCTTGTTGAGAAGCTTGTCCTTTCTGCGAAAAGATGGCATTTGTTTCGCCCTTCTTCTTTTTGTATCCATTGAAAGGCTTCTTGGCATGGGCCTGGTTGTTGGAACCTCCTGGGATCTTCCCACTCTTCAGCCCTTCCTCAATCCTCTCATCGACGATCACCAAGTCAGAGAACCCAGCGGAGACACTACCGATCAACTTTTCGTAGTACTGGCCTTGCAAGGTCCCCATGAAGATGTCAATAAGTTCACAGTCAACAAGAGGTGGATGCACCCTTGCAGCTAGCTCTCTCCATCGTTGCGCGTACTCCTTGAAGGATTCGTTGTCCTTCTGAGTCATACTCTGAAGCTGAGTACGATTTGGAGCAAGATCGGTGTTGTATTTGTACTGCTTGACGAATGCATTGGCTAGCTCAGCCCAAGTGCGTACGCTGTTACGTTCCAGCTGCATATACCATTCGAGTGATGCCCCAGACAAGCTGTATTGGAAGCAATGGATCATGAGCTTTTCATCTCTGGCATACGCAGCCATCTTGTGACAGTACATCTTCAGATGAATGTTTGGGCAACTGAGACCTTTGTACTTCGAAAATTCGGGCACCTTGAACTTGGGAGGAATGACAACATCAGGCACCAAGCACAATTCCAGAGCACTGAAAGAATTTGAGTTATGCCCTTCCATGGCGCGGAGTTTCTCGGCTAAATCTCGGCACATCTTCATGGCTTCTGAATCCTGAGCGGCAACAGGACTGGCGATGGGAATAGCAGCATGATAATTCTGAACATCGTCATACTGATCCATCAGAGTATCTTCGATATGGGGAGTTGGGATCTGCATAGCAGTAGGCTGGGCGTGCGGGATAACTCCAACGGTAACTCCAGGCGCTGGGATTGGCTGAGAAGTGTTTCCCTCGACTGCGTTGTTGAAGTTCAACGGCATCCCATGAGAATTTGGAATTGGGACTAAAGGGATAGCAGTAGACCCTTGTCCATTGTTGTTAACGACAGCGGCGGCTTCACGCTGTTCTTCCTCTCTCCTGGCTGCGAGGATAGCTTCGAGGATCTGGTCGATCTTTCCTTTCATAGAATCCAATTCTTCCCTGAAGGCGACTTGCTCCTGTTGAATCTGCTCCATCATTCGTCTGGTATTGGCTCTAGTTTCGTATTGGTGTCGAGGAATCAGCTTGATTTACTGGAGAGGAAGGAACGAAGACATAAGATTTTGTTGAAGGACTGGAAATGCAAAATGCACAACATATGAAATGCAATGCAAATGACATGCAAGATGCGATGCAAGATACAAGATCCAGGATCACAGGATCACAACCAGACAACTCCTGGAGCTGGTGACTGTAACAGATAAGCAACCATAATTTTCGATCACAGAAACTGACAGGTACAACCTATACGGGAAGATCTAAACATTCTACCCATAAACCCACTTACGGGATGGTTTCTATGTTTGGTTCCCAGGATCACGGACACTAGTCGTATTAGCATCACGCAACAGGCTGGCTGCATTACGACGATAATGACGATAAGGTCTCTCCTGAGCGGGGTCCTCATGCTAGGCGCACAAGGAGCGAGTCCTTGGAGATTAACATTACACGACCACCAATATCAGAACTGGTGCTAACAAAAGGTTCCCAGAATCACGGAACCTTCATTAATCAAGTCGTGCAACAGGCTAGCTGTGTTACAACAAGATCTACGAATAGGTCTCCTTTGGAGGAGCTTTCATGCTAGGCATACAAGGAGTGAATCCTTGGTGACTAACACTACTCGACTACCAATTCTAAACTAAGTGTTCTCTCTGCTTTTACCAAAGCTCGGGTGTAGAGCCTTACTCATGATGTCATCCCAAGAACCAACAGGCGACAAAGCACAAATAAAATCTACAAGAGAACGAATACAAAAAGAAAACAAATAAAAAACAAACACTCCTCTCAAACCAAAAGATAGGCTTGACTCTCTCTTTGCATGGAGCAGAATGTCCCCAGCAGAGTCGCCACCTGTCGCACCTCGAAAATTCATTCGAACATACGACCCTCGCGCGAAAGGCGCGGAAAAGCGGTTCGACAGAGTCGCCCACCGAACTTTATTTTTCCCGAATAAACGGGAGAGGAAAATATCGAGAAAACCTCTTAAAACAAAAGGATAGGAACAGGGCTGTCGCAACCAAGTTTCGGGTTCGGGAGTCGGTTACGTGAGGGGAAGGTATTAGCACCCCTCACGTCCGTCGTACTCGACGGGAACCTCTTAAGGTAATTGTGGGGAGTGTTGTTTAGGTTTACTTGTTTTTCTTCTCAATGATAAAGGCGAATTGGTAGGATAAAAGAATAAAGACGCTAGGAGAGATGGGTGGTTAGAGGATAGGGTACTCGCCAAGGATTGGGGCCCTTGTGTCTACGTATGCTCATTCGGACGAGAATGAGAAATCAGAGCGTCGTAGTTCGACTACGGGAAAGGATGGGGGAAATGGGAAGATGGAGGGAATTGTGCTCGCCAAGATCATCGCAATCTTGTGCCTACGTATCTTATATTCAAGAATGAATAAAGAATCAGAGCGTCCGTAGTTCGTGGTAACAACCACGAAAGATGAGGTTGAATAAGTTGGAAATTTGAGAAAGAGACGAAAGAGTGACCGACAAACAACCCAAGAGCGCGTCTCAAGAGCTTGTCACTCAAAAATTCAAGGAATGCGAGATTCCAAGAACTCAGTTCCTTCGGGAATTGACTGAATAAGATGAAGATAAAGAGTTGGATGTTTTGAAATCGAAAGAATGAATTAATGACAACTTAAGGGCGCGCCTCGAGAGTTACTCATTCGAATATTCAAAGAATGCTTGATTCTGAGAATATCCCTCTTTCGTAAGTTTTAAAAATGTTTGTGAAAGGATCGAATCGAAGAATGGCATGCGAGGCCAAAGGAAGTTGGTTTGGAAGTAGTTCGACGACGTATCGAGGATTTGTTTGAAAATGAAACCTACTTGACGATGTGTCAAGGATTAGGATTGTGAGAAACAATATTAGTCCCTGAGGGTGCTCCTAATATCGAAACCACGAGGAATTGTGAATGAAATGTGGGTTGTGAATGTGGACGAGCATTCGACTTAGGAGAATGTTGGAAAATGGTTGAGTTTGAAAAAGTCGAAAGGTTGAGTGGATAACAACTCAAAGGCGTGCTTCGAGAATTATTCACTCGAAGACACAAGGAATGCTAGATTCCAAGTGCCTCTTTCTTTCGGGGTTTTGATCAAAAAGACGTTGAGAATATGTTTGAGAAAATCAAAAGATTGAATGAATAACAATTCAAGAGCGTGCCTCGAGAATTATTCACTCGAAGATTCAAAGAATGCTAGATTCCAAGAACCTCTTTAGTTCGAAGTTTGATCGTGAAAAATATTTTAAAAATGATTTGAAGCGAAATGGGGTATGAAAATAATTTGTGAACGTGTCAGAAGTGAGAACGCGAGATTGGATTTGAGAATATCAATTATTTAATAAATGAGACGTCGGCCCCACAACTAAATAATCGGGGTATTACCGAAGTGCTAGATTCCAATAACACCATTTTTATTTGAAAAATATTTGGATGAACAGCGGAGATATCACACAGAATGCTAGATTCCTATGATATTTCTTTGCCCAAAATAGCGTACTAAACGAATAGTTGAAATGACATATTATTTAAGGTGTACAACCCAATAATGTTTGTCCAAAATCCACATGAGACTCTAACTAACAAGTCATTAATATTTATCACTTTTTAATTAGATGATGATGCTAAATTTTTAATTAGTAATTTAGTAGCAAAAATAAGTATTTGAAAAATTATTGTCTTAAAAACTCTTTTTCTCCTAATTGAAAACCTATTTCGAAATTGTCTTATAAAATAAGTCAATTAATAGACGAATGAATGATTTTGATTTAAATTAAGAAATATTGTTTGAATAAACAATGAACATATCACACGGAGTGCTAGACTCCTATAATAGTTCTTTGTCCAAAATGGTGTATTTAAAACGAAAAGTTGAATAATATATTATTCAAGGTGTACACCTTAATAACATCTATTTGAAAACTCGAGAAGTGCTAGACTTCAAGAGTTTAAATTTCGTAGCTGACCCCGCAAAAAAAAAAATTTTGAATAACTATAAATTGAATTAATAGTTTTAAAAGAATAATCAAATATATTTTTAAAATACTTTTGAAAATAATCCATGAATCACATGCTATTTATTAAAAAAATATTTATTATTATTAAAATTTTTGTTTCGTTTAAAACAACAATTGTATTAGAAAGCATGAGCCATATCCATTATGAACTGCACTAAAGTCATAACTTCAACCAAATCCTGTATCGATCAGTGCAAGTAACCTAATTTCAAACTGTGTTTTGAAACCAAAGAAAAAGAAGTCACTTTTCCAAACTGATAAACACTTATGCTATTAATCTTTCCCATACAAATAAACAGCCTAATATATTTGGAATTTGAACAATAGTTATTGACATTTAATGAAAACTTTATCAAAATTTTGCGGCATAATGGTATGAATTACCGAAACCATAGTTTAAAGAGAAATCTAACTCTTTATGACAAAATCAGGAACACTACAAGCATTATACACGTGAGGCTATGGTCAATAATCAATAAACAATAGAAGCTTCAAATCTAGATCAGTAATGGTACCAATATAACAACCTATGAGTTTAAAAGAAAACTGAATGAGATATTTTTTCAAAATTGAAAGCAATAAAACCAAAATGATCCTTAAGTATACAAGTTATGCAAAAACAAAACAGCAACACCAGACAAAATAGAACCATTGATTTTGAAGTTACCGCAAAGGCGAAATGAAACATAGTTTGAACGACACTCATGAGTTGCATTCACATTTAGGTCCCTGAGCTATACAAACATCTTGTCGAAGATTTCATCGTTGTCTTCGAAATGCAAGCGGCAAACTTAACATTTGATCAAAACTGAATCATCATTGTATTGCTATTATAGTGTTGCCTCGTTGGTTTACATGATGAACAGATTGTTATGATAGATTTCAAGCACTACTGGGATCAACCGCCGCTATGCCATTCAACATTATTATCGCACAATTTGAAGACTCGGTTATGCTGTAACCTGCATACAAACCAGTCACCAACAACCACATAATTTTATAAAAACATAATAACTTAGGACCTATTATCAAGCTAACACCAAGGCAGATAACAATTCAAAAAAACGACATAGCTGAAACCTCATGCCGAGACTACTGCCATAATTCAGGACCTGCGCAAAAAAATCATAACCCCAAACAGAATAACAGGTTCTTGTAGAAATAATAACAGACGAAGGATCAAATTGAACACATGAAAGATATCGCCAACTTGCTACTGCTACTTGCTCATCAGCCTTTGAAAATGCTTGCAAACAGTTAATGAACATAAACCTCATACCAAATCATTAACTTCAAAACATTACCACAGTAGAACATTTTCAACAACTTCCATGTTTATCACATTTAAACTCAGCACATACAGAAAATAATTGGATTGAAACCGATGCAAACAAAGGTAACAATACCAAATACGGGACTCGAAACCAAACTTTAACCAGCTACCTATTATGCACAGCAGTCAGACCAGTCATACATTAACCAAAAGTATAAACAAAGGTCACAAAAATGAAAGCTCAGTTGACTGGAAAAAAGCTGTTAGAATCCAAGAAAACACCCTGATGGTTACTCATCAACAATTTTAATGTGATATTACCCATCTGAAATAGTCGATACCGCCGATAACGGAAGCAGGTAGCATGCAAAAGTTGTTGTTACTCTCAGTCTTTGGTAAAATTGAAGGGAGTTTGCATCATTGTGAAACACGGACACTTATTAAGCCGGCGTTGCAGCGTATGTTGGTGTTAAGACTCTGTGAGCATTCTTCACTGCAGAGACGAACGGATGATGAGAAAGGGGTGGAAAACAACCGAGCTGGAATCAACACCGTGTCATGCTGAAATCCCATCCTGTATTGTGTTGGGGTGTGATACTGCGAAAAGGTCGTTATAGAGCTGAGACCGCCATGAACATACTGCGCAGGTTCAACCCCAGAAACAAGCCCTTTTTCGCTCATCTCTACGAAGCCAACATCATCTTTCTGCTTCCGCCAATCAGAACTCGAAATCTGCATAATATGTATACCTAAGCACCAGCCCAAAACATCTTTTGCGAGTGTGACAATAGTTAGAAATCTTGATAGGTATAACATAAATTCCTGACAAACAAAGCTTACACCATTCGGCAGAGAAATAGCACAAACCTTATTCATGGTGTACACAAGTTACAATGAATGAAATATGAAATGAAAACACAAGAAAAATGATAAACATGATTTTCAACAGAAATAAGAACAAAAGCAACTACACAACTCGAAAACCTATCTACCACAAAAAGAAGTCATTGAATCACGAGAACTATGGGAACTGTACCAATACACTTACGACGCAGAGATGTCGTTGATGTTGGCAAATTGAATCGCGGCGGAGACAGGCACACTTGCAGGGTGATTACGATTGAGATTCTTCTCACGGCCACGAAGAATATTCTTCTTCCTTTAGCGACAACCTTCATCGTAAAGCTTGCTTCAACTTAGTACATCAACAGTAAGTTCGAGTGTTGGTTTCTTGGAGAAGGTGAGGAAAGTTATCGGAGATGATGATGGTGATGAGGGAAGACCGACGGTTTCAAGGGGGTGGCGGCTTCGTTTTGCTTTGAGGGAGCTTGGGTCTTTGGGCGCCGCTAGGGTTTGATCCCAGATGGTGAACAGTTACGTAGGGTTTTCGAGCCAATTTGGGACGGCCGCTTTTCTTAGAGAAGAGGAATGAACAGTAAAATTCAAATTAGGGTTTTCTAATGAATTTCCCTTTCCTCCTTATATCCAATTCTGTATCCTCTCTCCCTTCATCCGTTTTTCTTTCATTCCACTTAACGGGCCGTAGAACCAATGGGATTGCTTCTCTCTTTTTATTTTTAAATAATCTTTTGACTAATTAGTAAATAATATAAAATAAATAACAATAAAACTTACTTAATAATAAATAACATGGCTATAAAAAGAAAATAATGCCTACATTAATAATTAAACGGATATTTACAATATATATATATATATATATATATATATATATATATATATATATATATATATATATATATATATATTATATATATATATATATATATATATATATATATATATATATAATATATATATATATATATATATATATATATATATATATATATATATATATATATATATATATATATATATATATATATATATATATATATATATAATATATATATATATATATATATATAAAACAAAAAAAAAATATTATTAGTAACAAGAAAAAGTTTAAGAAACCAAAGATAAAAATTTATATTCACATAAAAAGAAGTCTTTAGGCCACGTGTCACCTTTTAATTGGTCAAAAAGATAAAGTTCTGAAAAATCAACCAATTGCGAGCTGACACGTGTCTAAATGGCATGAAATGATAAATGCGAAAATATTTGCAAAAGGGTAGGACAAATTTAGGGTATGACAGCAGCCAAAGGGAACACTTCTCATCCAACCCCAGCGCCCGGAGTTACCATGGGAACTATCCCGCAGGTCCAGCCTACTGCTGTGCCAATCCCAGTTTCTCATATCGAAGATACTCTGATGGATCAGTATGACGACGTTCAGAACTATCATGCTGCTATCCCCATTGCCAGTCTTATTGTTGTTGAGGATTCAAAATCCATGAAGATGTGTCGAGATCTAGCCGAGAAACTCCGAGCCATGGAGGGGCACAGTTCAAATTCTTTCAGTGCTTTGGAATTATGCTTGGTGCCTGATGTTGTCATTCCTCCCAAGTTCAAAGCGCCGGAATTTTCGAAGTACAAAGGTCTCAGTTGTCCAAACATTCATCTGAAGATGTGTTTGTCGCAGGATGGCTGCCTATGCCAGAGACGAAAAGCTCATGATTCATTGCTTCCAAGACAGTTTGTCTGGGGGCATCACTCAAATGGTATATGCAGCTGGAACGTGATAGTGTGCGCACTTGGGCCGAGCTAGCCGATGCATTTGTCAAGCAGTATAATTATAACACCGATCTTGCTCCGAATCGTACTCAACTTCAGAGTATGACTCAGAAAGACAATGAGTCCTTCAAGGAGTACGCGCAATGATGGAGAGAGCTAGCCGCAAGGGTGCATCCACCTCTTGTTGACCATGAACTGATTGA
The DNA here is from genome assembly GCA_963859935.3 of Lathyrus sativus. NCBI lineage: Eukaryota > Viridiplantae > Streptophyta > Magnoliopsida > Fabales > Fabaceae > Lathyrus > Lathyrus sativus. Next base: position 78,943,430 of record OZ012741.1, read on the forward strand.
CATCTTCATGGGTACCTTTACAAGGCCAGTACTACGAAAAGATGATCGGTAGTGTCTCCGCTGGATTTTCTGACTTAGTGATCATTGGTGAGAGAATTGAAGAAGGGCTGAAGAGTGGAAAGATACCAGGAGGTTCTAACAGCCAGGTCAATGCCAAGCAGCCTTTCAACGGATACAAGAAGAAAGAGGGCGAAACAAATGTCATCTCTTTGCAGAAAGGGCAAGCTTCTCAACAAGCTCCGGCTCCTATGCCTTATCAAGTTCCCTATTATCAGTATCCGTATATTGCTGCTGCGTAATATGCTCCAACACCTTATCAGCCAGCTGTTCAAGCAGTGCAAGCTTAGATGCCACAGCAACAGGCCTACAACCAGCAAGGATATCAGTATCCTCCTTAGCAACAACAGATGCAAGCTACTCAGCAACGACAAGGTACTCGCCCACAGCGTCAGCAAAGAACATGGAGGCCAGATAGAGCCTTTGATCGTCCACCAATGACATATGCTAAAATCTTTGCTCAGTTGATGGAGAAGAAAGCTGTTGTTCCGAGAGATTTGGCTCCTCCAACTGTCATTCCTGCTGATTACGATACAAATGCTCATTGTGAGTTTCATAAGGATGCTCCAGGTCATACCATTGAGGACTGCAGAGCTTTCAAGCACATAATTCAAGACATGATCGACAGGGATGCTATCAACTTCAATGGGAAGTCTCCAAATGTCATCAACAATCCGATGCCACCAGTCAACTAGTGCCAACATCAGATCGATTCCAGTCAAGTTCATTCCTCGAAGAAGGCAGTCATGCTGCCATTTCATTATTCGTAGTTCTTATATTCTGTCTTTGTTTTATTTAATTATTGTATGCTTTGAACAATTTTCATTTGTATTTGTTTTTCATTAATGTATTGTTTATGCATGTTTTGAATTAGTTATGTCGTATTCACTCATTTTCACTTATCACCGACACATTTATTCACTCCACTCTATTCACTGTTGTTTAGCATAATTTGAGGGAGGATGATGAGAACGAGATACCCATAATTGCAAATCGTATGCTTTCAGACCGAATCTCGTCAATGATGTACAGGCATTGCTTCAATTCCCCAAACACCGGAGATATAAGGAGTTAATCCCTAGTAAACCACTTTGAGCCTAGAAGTAGTAGTTTCCTTCGGATATTCAAACCTTACTCTCAACCTGGGGCAGGGTAGGGTTCATTCAATTCAACTCCGCACTTGAATCAACAAGCAAAGACCCATGCTATGGCAGTCACAACAAAATAAGAATCAAAAGCCTGCTGAGTCAGACACCTCAGAGGGGACTCAGGCAAAATCAAGGCAATTCCGATGGATCTGACAAGCAAAGTCAATCCATGCAAAAGTTAGGGATCAAAAACAAAAAAGAGGACCCCGAAACCCTCAACAAAAAAATAAGATTTAGTGGTCATTCAAATAGGAGCACTGACATCCACCAAAAAACCAAAATAAGGGGACTGCCACGACGAGCAAACCTTGAATCATCAAGTTTATACCGCCAAGACAAGTGCAGAATTAACTGAACGTAGGACTGGAGATCATCAAGAAGAAGGGGGTGGGTATAAATCATACTTTGAGCCTAATATCCTTTGTTTCATAACCGCGAACCAGACCACGTTACAACCCTCTAAAGACCTAATTGAGGCGAGGTTTATTCTGAAAGCATACTTCCGCAAGGTTGTGTAACCTGACTCCTCAAATGATTGATAATCATCAGCATTGGTGTTATTATCCTTGCTATATCTTTTACACCAATCAAAATTAGCACAAAGTTTGGATTAACAGTCCATTCGTCTCACTATCACAACACTTCAATAAAACGACACTTTTTTTCAAAACTTACATTGAACTTTGCATTAATATTACCATTTATGAATGTACAATTTTAATTGCAAATCAGTGCTAGGTATTCAAAGACACTCCAACAAGAGGACAATCAAGGAGAAATTTGATTTTCAGTGGCGTACACAAGACAATATCACTTCAAAATCCACGGGATGGGGAAAACCACTCAATAGCTCGAGTTGGGACAAGCCATTTCAAGTCATCTGAGTTCAACTTCCGTGTGTTAGAGCTGGTTAATCTGAGGCAAACCAATCAACAAATTTTAGACTGGAGCATGGCCAAGTCGTCCCGATCATCAAGCAGAGTTGCAACCTTCTCTGAAGCAAATTCACAACAAATTATCAAATACCCAGACTTGGGGCATCCAGAGCATCATCTTCGGATTCAATCATGGCGTCTTCAATGAACTACATGTCGAGGAAGTCAATCCCTCCCACCACCCAAATTCCAATCCATATTGGCAACTACTAGAGGCCACTACGCTGGCGGTTTCCACCTGCATTCCCAATTACCCGTCTGCAATCATATGCATCATACGCATCTCATTCGATATCATAAACATCTTGCATCATGTGCATACCCCAATCATATCATACTTTCCCAACTCTTGCATCTTTGCGCGTCAGCATTTGCATTTTCACTTCCATCCGTTATGGAACTTTATTATCATCCAGCATCCGCATATGCAAGTCAAGGTCCAGGATCAATCTCGATGATTTCCAAGACCATCATCAGCCCAGTCATGGGCATCCTCCGCAAGAATGTGGGTTCCTCCCACGAACTTCAAGAGCTTCAAAGCAATTATCAGCCCAATCAGGGGCATCCTCTGTTAGGTGTGGGTTTCTCCCACGACATTCAAATTTATTCAAAGCAAGATTCAGCCCAGTCAGTGGCATCTTTATTTCAAGACCATGGTTGTCTCTCATGACGTATTTCAACCTCGTGGTTGATCAAATCTTCAAATCAACATATAGCCCGGTCAGGGGCATACCATTCAAGACCGTGGGAGTTCCCTACGAAGTTCAAATCCAAGAGCTTCCAGTGCAAGATTCAACCCAGTCAGGGGCATTTTCGGCAAAACCGTGAGCGTTCCTCATGAAGTTGTTCAGCCTTTTGTTGAGCAAGACAAGACATCAAGACAAACTCAACCCAGTCAGGGGCATCCCCTTCAGTGTTCATGGGCGTAACCATGAAATCATTTCAACAAAACTGTGATCTCCAAGTAAGACGGTGGGCGTACCCCGTTGATTCATTTTAATCCAATCCTCCTCTTGGGTGTCCCCCAATGAGTTGCATCCAGCAAGTGTGACTGTTGTCAATTGCCTCACTGTCGTCCTTTTGGGTGGCAGTGGCCTGTGTGTGAGTTTCGCTCCGTCATCCTTTTGGTGGGGAGTCTATCATAGTCATTAATGATAGATTGTGTGATAGTGTTTGAGTTTCGCTCCATCATCCTTTTGGTGAGGGGTCTATCATAGTCATTAATGATAGATTGTGCGATAGTATTTGAGTTTCTCTCCATCATCCTTTTGGTGAGGGGTCTGTCATAGTCATTAATGATAGATTGTGCGATAGTGTTTGGGTTTCGCTCCGTCATCCTTTTGGTGGGGGGTCTGTCATAGTCATTAATGTCAGATTGTGCGATAGTATTTGGTGTGAGTTTCGCTCCGTCATCCTTTTGGTGGGGGGTCTATCATAAGTCATTAATGATAGGTTGTGCGATATTGTTTGGCGTGTGTTTTCCTCCGTCATCCCTTTGGTAGGGGGTCTGTCATAGTCATTAATGTCAGATTGTGTGATAGTATTTGGTGTCAGTTTCGCTCCGTCATCCTTTTGGTGGGGGGGCCTATCATAGTTATTAATGATAGGTTGTGAGATATTGTTTGGTGTGTGTTTCGCTCAGTCATCCTTTTGGTGGGGGGTCTATCATAGTCATTAATGATAGATTGTGCGATAGTTTATTTGTGTTTCGCTCTGTCATCCTTTTGGTGGGGGGTCTATCATAGTCATTAATGATAGATTGTGCGATATTGTTTGGCGTGTGTTTCTCTCTGTCATCCTCTTGGTTGGGGATCTATCATAGTCATTAATGATAGATTGTATGATATGTTTAGTGTGAGTTTGCCCCGTCATCCTTTTGGTGGGGGGTCTGTCATAGTCATTAATGATAGATTGTGCGATATGTTTAGTGTGAGTTCGCTCTGTCATCCTTTTGGTGGGGAGATGTCATAGTTATTAATGTCAGATTGTGCGATTATGTTTTGCTCTACCATCCTTTTGGTGGTAGTAGCCGTATGTGTTTCGTCCCATCATCCTTTTGGTGATGGCGACCTTTTTCTAGTCTTTCTTTGTTTACTCAGAGGTATACCTCATCCATCACTTTCAATTCCCAAGCTTTCCTTTGCTTTTCGGACAAATTCAGG
>OZ012741.1:78948231-79041590 GCA_963859935.3 Lathyrus sativus
AGACCTCCGAAGACTTGTAAGTCCAGTGTCGTCATGGCACTCGTTTTGTTTTTACTAAGAATCCCGATTTTTCCCAACTTTGCGAACGAAGAAGCTGCCTCGTGCTTGCCGACTTTTTCCTGTTTTACTTGAGGACAAGCAAAGATTCAAGCTTAGGGAAGTTTGATAACACAAAATCGTATATATATTTTGATGCATAATTCAACTAAAGTTTAATTGTTTTCGATTCGATTTCGGGTTGTTTTCGTGTTATTTGTCTGATGTTTTGCAGGTATTTGATGATCACGTCTAAACAAGGAATTATGAAGAAAAGAAGCAATCTCAGATGAAATATGGACGAAAACCGGATGAAAACATCATGAAAAGCGCAGAATGCTGATTTTGCTACTGTGACGACCGTCACAGCTCCATGACGACCGTCACACGGGTGACGACCGTCATGCAGCAAAAACGCCCCACTTCAGTTTCACGTAAAAGAAGCAGTTCCAAGTCCCAAATAGTGGACCACTACTCCCTGATAATTCTGCCTCAAAGTCCACCTTCTTCAAGTTATAACCATTAGAATTCCATTTCTATAAAAGGGGAAGAAGGGGGACTCAGAACGAGAGCCGCATTCAGACAACGAAGTGCTGCCAATTTATTTTCAGAGCAACCTTTCCAGTTTTAATATTCTTATTTGTTTCTCTTTTCTTTTGCTGCATTCCTTTCATTCTTCTGTAATTTCTATTTCCGTTGTACGATCAAATTGGCACAAAGACCAGAATCCTGCCAACATCTGTGGAGGATCTGCCCAAAGGTCAATTGGAATATTTACAGGTTTCTCATTTCAATCGTAATTCCAGTTTTTATTATGATGCATGCTATTATTTATTGTTATTATTTATGTTTTACCTTTCCCAAATCCATGTCTAGCTAAATTTAAGTAATCGATATGTAGTAATAATTCGAAAGGGGGAAATTAATTAAGATACGAACCAACAAGCGAAAGTTGCGGCAAGATCAGATAGTAAACACTAGTCATTCATTTTAATAACAGCGAAAGCACTTTAAAATGAATTAGAACTTAGAGATTTCCAAAAAATAATTTTAACCCCGAATGGGATACAAAAGTGTACGTTTGGCCCTTAGAATTATGATTAGCGTCAATAACCATCGTGAGGCGAGAGTCTTCAAATCACCATTTTCTGCTTAAATAAACTCTGCAAATTATTTCATACACCGGTAACTTGTCAAATCCCCGAAGAACATAACTACTGCATATCGATTCAATTAATTATAATCTGAGTAACATTCTTAGTTCCCTTTAGTGACAATCTTATTCCCTTAAACATATTCTACCTAGCTAAACATAGTAACTCCCGAGAACACTAGTTTGATTACGAGTCCCTGTGGGATCGATATCTATTATTACTACGCGATAGACTGTGCACTTACAGTTAGGTTGTATTAGACATAGAAAGTCGCGATCAAAAATTAATAAACCTGCGTGGCAAATAGTAATACAATCCAGTTGTTCTTCAGACTGGGCCCAGAGGTGGGGTGCTACTAGCAAGCGAAGGCTAAGCCCAAACCAAACTAAACAAATCAGAAAAAAGAAATGAAAAATGGAAAATCCCTGTGGCAAATAGCAATGATTTCTAGTGCATTTTCCAATTTGGGCCAAACCTGGGGTGTGGTTAGCAAAAGTTCCCTTAAGCCCACCCAATGTCCTTTAATGAAACGGTGAGTTTCGATGAAACTCAACTCTCTTCAGAAACTGCAAACAAACCTGGTCGTGTATGGCTTGCCTTGGTCAAAGTCCAAACATGATCTGATGGATGAAACATTATCTTCCCCAAATAATTCAAACTGAGAGGGAAATATGGGACGGTGGCCTGAGCTACAGCGCCACCGTCGTCTCCGGATGGTAATTCAATTCAAAACCATAATCTTTCCGGAGTCCCAATTATTTCCTCTGCCTCATATTCAACTCTTCCAAATCAAATAAATACCTTAAGCTCTTGAGATCACCAAACATATCAAATCTAAAACTAACTAATTGAAGCTTCCAACTCCAGCACAACCACAACAGCAGCCAACTCTAAATCACTTATCAGATGATTCCTCTTATGTACTTCGTGTTCCTTTAAAGCATAACCAAAACTCACTGATGATACACTTAACATATCTCCCTATCGCATCAACAAAGCATCACAAAACACAATAAATGGTCCTATCGGGTTCGGCAAAAATCAGCACATGATACGTTTTCAATTTTCTGCTATAATTGAACAAGGTACAGCCCTCAAAACAATTTTTCCTAGAAAGAGCATCTCGTTAGCTTTCCAATGCTTCGAACGGGGACTAAAACCAAGTTACGGATCAAGAGATATGAATTTTCGAAATTTCTCCAAAACAAAATTTTTCTGCATAAAGGCTGCTACGGGTTTGAGCATTTTTGCCCGAAAATCCGACCGATTCAATTATTTTCTTCGAAACAACCCCACACTCATTCATACTAAACATATATTAGTGATTTAGAACCATCAAACGTGGAATCTACGACTTTCAATTTCAATCCGAATCTTAAACCGTCAAATCTCCAAAAATGCAAAAGCTTACAAAAATCCATCAAATTCGATAAAACAAGCATACTCGATCACGACCTAACATTACCCGACACAACAGCGTAATCTATTCCAACTTTGGTCCGTAAAAACATTGATTCCGTAAAAAGCTGCGATCTCGGAATTCGACGTACGACAACAATTTCACACTCTGTGGCCTTAACACACACACCAGACACAAGTCTCAAAGCTACTCAATCAATTTAGTTCTTTGACCATCCAATAGACATATAATATGGAGCTCTCAATATCAAATTAGTTTCCGCAACTAAGTCGATCACAACCCCACTTCACTTCTTGGTTGTATATCACTATCTCGCCAGGAAAGTTTCTGGGCAATCACAATTAACTGGTAAACCACCAACTTCTCCACTTTCATCATAATTCAAAATTTCCCATCAAAATTAAACACCTCAACACCCTCCTGCACCGACTCATCAAAACAATTCTTAAACACTTAGCTTAACTCAAGACAATTCGCTGCTCACGCCATCTAAGCTTGCAAGACACGCATATCCCATCTAACATGACTCCGTCCACCATCAACAAGAGATTAAGGGTGACCAGTTCTTCAATTTGTCAATAGACAGCTGAAAATCATGATAGGGTACAAACCATCTTTACCAAACTATAAGAGCGTTCAACCATACACCGAGCTACAACTCCACACTTGCAGCATCCTGGAGAAGCACAACTTCTCCCCCACTTGAATTATTCTTACTTCTACAGACAAAGGTTCCACCACAAAACATGTACGGACAGTGTTTTCACACACATGTCGTATACTAGGGAATACACAACATTAAACAACTTGGCCGGACGGACCGACCTGCTCTGATACCAATTGTAACACCCCACTCTAAATTATCACGGAAAAATAAGATAAACAACAGAAACAATTCAGAGTGCAGCAATTAAAATCTCATGACGACCGTCATGGATGTCACGACCGTCACGGTCATGACGAGCGTCATGGAGCTGTGACGACCGTCACACTCCCAAATTCTCAGACGCAGCTGAGGTGTCACATTCTACACTTAACCAAAACACATACACCTGCAAAAGATCATTTACGAACATACGTAGCACAAAATTCGGATGAACAAACAACGGTAACTTGTTTAACATTTTAATCATAAACGCCATGTTATAATACACTTCCAACGATTCGTACTAATTAAATTCCAATAAAATTCAGCAAGTAATTATCTTGCATCAATTCACTAAAACAACTATGCATCCAAGCAACATTTGGCATTATCAGAAACAACCAATCTATTTGCCATAGTACTTAATAAAATTCAGCAACAAGGAATTCAATTAAAACAATAACATTAATCGTTCATCCCCCCCAGAGTGCTACGTATCAGAGCGACCAACGACCTTAAACATAAAGCGACACTTTCTTCCGAGTTACCTGCAAATTACCACCAATGGAGGTAACATACAACGTAAAGAGTGAGATATCAACAATATAACATAAGGCATGATAAAAGTCATGTCAGAATATTATCATAGCATTATAATTCCAGTAGTTCGCATAATTATTAGTAATAATGAACTACAACCACCCTTTATTCATAATGATAGAACAGAGGTATGATTTAATATGATAAAGAAAAGTATTTTATTAATGAATGTGAAAGTAAAATAAATTCCAGAGCTACTGCTCCACAGTCAGAGAAACTATTCTCTCACTGCCCAAACCCTTATATCAAAAACAGAAAATCAATCAATGCCTAACTACTTCCCCATACACTCCTCTTTATATGGAGAATAATCCCTAAACTAACTCCTATTTATATGGAGAATAATACTTAAACTAACTCCTATTTATTTGTGGAGTTTTCTATTCTTTCTCACATATACCCTCCATTGTTTAGGTCCAATAATATCTCTATTAACTAACACATTCCCATCATCATTTGTGGGGCGATCCATTCCTATCATCACCCCCACCTACAACATTAGCCTTGTTCTTAAGGCGCAGATCAGCGAATTGACTCTTCAGCAACCGTTCCTCTTCCCAGGTAGCATCTCCAACATCCATCCCTTCCCATTGTAACACACTGCTGACCTTGGCAGGATCAACAACAACCCCTGCTTTGGAAATGACATGGCCCAAATATTCCACTTGGTGCTGACCGAAAGTGCATTTCTTCCGATTTGCCACAAACTGATGCTGCTGCAGAATATTAAGAACCACCTCCAAGTGCTGTAAATGTTCAGCCCAACTGCTACTGTATACTAGGATATCATCAAAAAAAACCAGGACAAACTTCCTTAGAAAGGGCTTGAAAATTGTATTCATCACCGATTGAAAAGTTGCAGGAGCATTGGTGAGGCCAAACGGCATTACCAAAAACTCATAGTGACCCTCATGAGTCCGAAAAGCAGTTTTATGAATATCCTCTTCCTTCATACGAATTTGATGATAACCGGATTTAAGATCAAGCTTAGAGAAATAACTACAGCCATGTAACTCATCTAACAATTCATCTACAGCCGGAATAGGATACTTGTCCTGAATTGTTACCTTGTTGAGTGCACGGTAATCTACACACATACGCCAAGATTGATCCTTCTTCTTGACCATAATGACGGGACTAGAGAAAGCGTTGGTGCTGTTTCTAACCACCCCTTGTTGCAATAGGCTCTGAATCTGTTTTTCAATTCCATCCTTGTGTAAATGAGGATATCTGTAAGGTCGCACACTTACCGGACCCGCACCCTGTAAAAGTTCAATTGAATGACTAGTTTTTCTTGACAGAGGAAGACCTTGGATTTCTTTAAATACAATAACAAAATGCTCCAGCAATCCTTCCAACTCCTTAGTCTGTTGATCAGAGACACACGACACCGGTGACCCTAACACCTCCATCAAGGTAGGCCATTCACAGCCTGCTATCATTCGAGAAGGAGTGATAATGCTTTGGAAAGTAGCCATCTTATCATCTACATCTTGACCAAGTAGTTTCACCATACTGCCTTTATGGTTGAACTCCATAGACATTTCTTTCCAATCCATGGTCACCTTCCCCAACGTTTCTAGCCACACAACTCCTAAAATCAAATCCACACCTTCTAACTCCAACACATAAGCATCAAAGCAAATCTGCACTGATCCCACTTTCATCTGAATTCCATTGCATCTACCCCTAGTTAGGACACGATGACCATCTCCTAACTTAACACCCAAAGGATTAGAAGGCACCATAGACAATCCTAGGGCTTCAACCACCTTAGGTGATATGAAATTATGTGTGGCTCCACTGTCAATAAGTACCAGAATTAATGCACCTTGTAAACATCCCTCCAATTTCATCCTCCGGACCTGATTTGGATTAGTGGATACACCAAACAGCCCCATGGTTTTACATTCTAATTCCTCTTGTGTGAGCTCTTCTTCTGTCGCAGCCTCCAACACCACAATCTCTCCTGCATCGTTAACAATTTCGTCATCCCCCAATATAATCACTCGTAACTGTCTTGTTGCACATTGATGGAGAGGATCCCATCGTTCGTTGCAACAAAAACAGAGTCCTTTCGCACGATGCTCATTAACCTCTGCACTTGGTAGATGGCGAACACCACGAGATTGACGGCGTGAATTGTCACCAAAATTTGGGCGAGAAGATGCTGTAGAATTGGTAGGACGTGTTGAGACGGTTTGAGATCCAGAATCCAAACCAGTCCGCGTTTGGCCCAAAGAATTATTAGGCTGGGTCTGAGTTGCAGATCCGTTCCCTTCCCCTTCGCGAAAAGCCCAATTAGCCTTTTGAGATTTTGTCCAAGAACCATGACCCGGTTTGTAACGTGCTCCAGAACCCTGTCTAGAAGCCACTGCAAATTCACTTTCAACATCACGAGCCAATTGCATTGCTAGGTAACGGTTGCGAGGCTTGAAGGTACGCACACGAGAACGAATATCATGACGTAAACCACCAATGAAATAACCTAGAAACTGTTGTTCTGGTAAACGACCACACTGTGAAGAATACAGTTCGAATTCAGCAATATATTCCTCTACTGATCCCGATTGTTTTAGTTCCTTTAATTCCTCAAACGGATTCTCCAAACGCCCACCTCCAAATCGAACCATCATCGCCTCACGGAGGTTCTCCCATGACACTTCCTCTGTTGAATCATGCCATAGGTTAAACCAATGGATAGTAGGGCCTTCCATACTCAATTTGGTCAACTGAATACGAACATCCTGCAAAATTCGTTGTACCTCAAAGTATGTCTCTGCCCGAGTGATCCATGCAACCGGATCGTCACTGGTAAATGTCGGCAACTTCACCTTCTTCGCAGATAAACGAAATTCATCCAGCGGTGAGGAAACTGTCGCACTGCTTGGTTGCGGCACTGCACGATGAGCCATTGCACGTTGAATCTCAGCACCAATGAACTCTCGTAACGCAGCAATGCTAGCCTCAACACCTTCCAACCTTTCTTCCACTGCAGAAACACGGTCAGCCATCTTAGGAGCTTTGGGCATGAACAATGGTAGGTCGGACCAATTGATAGAACAGAGGTATGATTTAATATGATAAAGAAAAGTATTTTATTAATGAATGTGAAAGTAAAATAAATTCCAGAGCTACTGCTCCACAGTCAGAGAAACTATTCTCTCACTGCCCAAACCCTAATATCAAAAACAGAAAATCAATCAATGCCAAACTACTGCCCCATACACTCCTTTTTATATGGAGAATAATCCCTAAACTAACTCCTATTTATATGGAGAATAATACTTAAATTAACTCCTATTTATTTGTGGAGTTTTCTATTCTTTCTCACATATACCCTCCATTGTTTAGGTCCAATAATATCTCTATTAACTAACACATTCCCATCATCATTTGTGGGGCGATCCATTCCTATCACATAACCACAACAATTATCATCATATCTCAGCAACTCATCAAAACAACTCAACAACGCAACTCAATAATGCGACTCAACTGTGCATATGCATGTGGTACCATTTTGGGAGACAACACTCCACAATAATTCGGGAGACAACTCTCCACAATAATTCGGGAGACAACACTCCACAATAATTCGGGAGACAACTCTCCATAATAATCCGGGAGACAACTCTCCACAATAATTCGGGAGACAACACTCCACAATAATTCGGGAGACAACTCTCCACAATAATCCGGGAGACAACTCTCCACAATCATTTTATTTTGTCATTAAAGACACAACCGTCGCCAATCCAGGCCAAATGATATGTTATGAGATGCAACTATTATGGACTATAACACAACAACAACAATTGTGCAACAACCGTGCAACAAGGCATCACGCCTACAACCAATTATCCATAACAGAAACATCACATTTCGCATACATCATGTACTCACAACTTCAATTTGTTCATATCAGAGAACTACCAACAGTATCGTTCCTACGAATAAGACTCTAACACATTTTCGCAGAGAACAATTAAAAACAACCTCGTCTCTACAATTGAGAACTCAACAACATTTTCATGTCAGAGAACAACTGACAACATCATTACTACAAATAAGACTCAACACAATTTCATATACCTTCATACGGGTAATATGACTACAACTTATCCACATAATCCAAGGAGAATATTATGATAACATTTTCTCAACAGTGACATAACAACTTCATATGCATCAAGTATTCATCATTTCAATCTGTTCATGTAGGGGAACAATAACAACATACTTTCGACAATTAAGAATTCAGCACATTATCGTAAGAACAACATTACAACTTTTACTCACTAAATTAATTATAGTTCTTGAAAAGGTTCGTTAACTATGGGGCAACTAATCTTGCCTCATTAAGGGCAACCATACAGCATCGTACAACACTGACGATATAACACATTCATTCCTACACAGAAAAACCTTTCCCCTAACATTTATCGAGTCACGTGAACTATATCTATGATTCGATTCCCTACCTAAAGTCGATCAAGTAAGAGCATAATAGCAACCTTTTCTCAACAAATGGGAAATTAGCGTGCGTCGGCGCCGATTCCCAACATTACTACATAAACTAATGACATAAACACTAATGCAGGCGTAGACAAACATTAACCCTTAATATTTCTCAACCTACGGGAACATTTACCCTTAATATTCTCTTAATATTTCTCAACCTACGGGAACATTTACCCTTAATATTCCCTTAATATTTCTCAACCTACGAGAACATTACTACGGGAACATTACCACGGGAACATTTCCACGGGAACATTTCCACGGGAATATTCCTACGGGAACATTTCCACGGGAACATTAATCTTTAATATTTCTTTCTTCAACTTACGGGAATATTAATCCTTAATATTTACCGATCTACAGGAACATTAATCCTATGATTCAATTCCCTACATGAAATCGATCATACCCGCAGTTATAGAATTGAACCCCACCCTTACCTTTGGAATAGAGGTCAACTCTACGCTTCTGGTTCCCGTTAGCTCTTCGGCGACTCTTCTGCAACTACCGTGAATTCTCTCCGGTGGTTACTTCTTCTCTTCTCAACTTCTCTCGATCACGATCTCTTTTTCCTTTGATTTTGGTTCTGAGCAGTTTTAACGTGTTTCCTCTTTCTCCCAAAATCCCTATTTTATATTTACTCCAATAATAATAATAATAGTAATAATAATAATAATAATAATAGTAATAATAATAATAATAGTAATAATAATAATAATAACATTACTATTAATTATTAAATTATCACCAATTATTAATTATATTATATTAATATTAAACTCCAATCGTTATTAATAATCCTTACAGCCTAAGGGCATCCACCAACGCCACTCAGACACACCTCCCACATAAAGGCACGCCAACAATTCATAAGTAATTTAATTTAAAATGAACGGGCGTTACAACTCCCCCCTACTTAAAAGAATTTCGTCCTCGAAATTACCTCAATCAAACAGCTCCCAACCAGTCCACTTTCACCAAAGCAATCTCTTCACCTCGAAGTTGCTTCTCGTTCATCCACTTAAACTAGCAACGCCTCAACAGTCTAATTACCGTTCACTTGTACACCATCCATCCGAATCAAAGTACTTCTTCAACTTAGGCACATGCCACATCATGTAAATTCCCACGAGTGACAGCGGAAAATCAGTCTAACCTGCTATTTTCCCACGTTTTCGCTGCGCCACTCTGGTACAGATCACAAAACACAGTGTGCTTCCGAGACCTCAAGCTCGACCAACACCAGTTATTATCGTAACTCTCAAAATACGTCTTTCTTGGATCATTTGGATCTTTTCAGTCGTCTCTTGCACAATCTCAGCTAGCTTCAACATAGAATGATTAATCTTCCTTGTTAGAAAAAGAGCCAATTTAGTCATTCTATCCAAAATCACCCAAGTAAAATCATATCCCTCAAATTCTCCGAGAAACTCAACACAGAATCCATGGGAATACTATCTGATCTCCCCTCTAGAATATTCAACGGTCGCATCGGACCCAATGGTCTCTGAATTTTATTCTTCGACTTCCAACAAGTCTAACCAGCATATACTAACTCAACCACTTATCTCTTCAACTATGGCCCTCAAAATAATTTCCTCAAATCCGGTTACATCTTCATAGCACCGGGATGGATACTCCATCTACCTCAATACTCTCATTCCACTTAATAATATCTAGAACGCAAACTCTATCACGACATCTCATGATACTATTTCCATTAATCTGAAAATCATCCCTTCGACTTTAGTTCCTCAGATTCAACCAATCTACCAACTCAAACCAGAATTCTGACCTTATCGAATCTCGTTAAGAATACCCTTAGTAAGGTCCAACATACTAAGCTAAACTCCAAAGGAAGTCTCTTCACAAACAAAACTCATATCACAAAATTGCTCAATCAGTCCTAACTCTTTTCACTACCATCATTGGCATATGCAAGGATTTCCAAGTCAATGCATAAGTTACCACGTTTTGATTTCCCCGGATGGTAATTCAATTCAAAACCATAATCTTTCCGGAGTCCCAATTATTTCCTCTGCCTCATATTCAACTCTTCTAAATCAAATAAATACCTTAAGCTCTTGAGATCACCAAACATATCAAATCTCAAACTAACTAATTGAAACTTCCAACTCCGGCACAACCACAACAGCAGCCAACTCTAAATCACTTATCAGATGATTCCTCTTATGTACTTCGAGTTCCTTTAAAGCATAACCAAAACTCACTGATGATACACTTAACATATCTCCCTATCGCATCAACAAAGCATCACAAAATACAACAAATGGTCCTATCGGGTTCGGCAAAAATCAGCATACGATACGTTTTCAATTTTCTGCTATAATTGAACCAGGTACAGGCCTCAAAACAACTTTTCCTAGAAAGAGAATCTCGTTAGCTTTCCAACGCTTCGAACGGGGACTAAAACCGAATTACGGATCAAGAGATATGAATTTTCAAAATTTCTCCAAAACAGAATTTTTTTGCATAAAGGCTGCTACGGGTTTGAGCATTTTCGCCCGAAAATCCGACCGATTCAATTATTTTCTTCGAAACAACCCCACACTCATTCATACCAAACATATATTAGTGATTTAGAACCATCAAACGTGGAATCTACGACTTTCAATTTCAATCCGAATCTTAAACCGTCAAATCTCCAAAAATGCAAAAGCTTACAAAAATCCATCAAATTCGATAAAACAAGCATACTCAATCACGGCCTAACATTACCCGACACAACGGCGTAATCTATTCCAACTTTGGTCCGTAAAAACATTGATTCCGTAAAAAGCTGCGATCTCGGAATTCGACGTACGACAACAATTTCACACTCGGTGGCCTTAACACACACACCAGACACAAGTCTCAAAGCTACTCAATCAATTTAGTTCTTTGACCATCCAACAGACATATAATATGGAGCTCTCAATATCGAATTAGTTTCCGCAACTAAGTCGATCACAACCCCACTTCACTTCTTGGCTGTATATCACTATCTCGCCAGGAAAGTTTCCGGGCAATCACAATTAACTGGTAAACCACCAACTTCTCCACATTCATCATAATTCAAAAATTTCCATCAAAATTAAACACCTCAACACCCTCCTGCACCGACTCATCAAAACAATTCTTAAACACTTAGCTTAACTCAAGACAATTCGCTGCTCACGCCATCTAAGCTTGCAAGACACGCATATCACATCTAACATGACTCCGTCCACCATCAACAAGAGATTAAGGGTGATCAGTTCCTCAATTTGTCAATAGACAGCCGAAAATCATGATAGGGTACAAACCATCTTTACCAAACTATAAGAGCGTTCAACCATACACCGAGCTACAACTCCACACTTGCAGCATCCTGGAGAAGCACAACTTCTCCCCCACTTGAATTATTCTTACTTCTACAGACAAAGGTTCCACCACAAAACATGTACGGACAGTGTTTTCACACACATGTCGCATACCAGGGAATACACAACATTAAACAACTTGGCCGGACGGACCGACCTGCTCTGATACCAATTGTAACACCCCACTCTAAACTATCGCGGAAAAATAAGATAAACAACATAAACAATTCAGAGTGCAGCAATTAAAATCTCATGACGACCGTCATGGATGTCACGACCGTCACAGTCATGACGAGCGTCATGGAGTTGTGACGACCGTCACACTCCCAATTTCTCAGACGCAGCAGAGGTGTCACATTCTACACTTAACCAAAACACATACACCTGCAAAAGATCATTTACTAACATACGTAGCACAAAATTCGGATGAACAAACAACGGTAACTTGTTTAACATTTTAATCATAAACGCCATGTTATAATACACTTCCAACGATTCGTACTAATTAAATTCCAATAAAATTCAGCAAGTAATTATCTTGCATCAATTCACTAAAACAACTATGCATCCAAGCAACATTTGGCATTATCAGAAACAACCAATCTATTTGCCATAGTACTTAATATAATTCAGCAACAAGGAATTCAATTAAAACAATAACATTAATCGTTCATCCCTCCCAGAGTGCTACGTATCAGAGCGACCAGCGACCTTAAACATAAAGCGACACTTTCTTCCGAGTTACCTGCAAATTACCACCAACGGAGGTAACATACAATGTAAAGGGTGAGATATCAACAATATAACATAAGGCATGATAAAAGTCATGTCAGAATATTATCACAACATTATAATTCCAGCAGTTCGCATAATTATTAGTAATAATGAACTACAACCACCCTTTATTCATAACCACAGCAATTATCATCATATCTCAGCAACTCATCAAAACAACTCAACAACGCAACTCAACAATGCGACTCAACTGTGCATATGCATGTGGTACCATTTTGGGAGACAACACTCCACAATAATTCGGGAGACAACTCTCCATAATAATTCGGGAGACAACACTTCACAATAATTCGGGAGACAACTCTCCACAATAATCTGGGAGACAACTCTCCACAATAATTCGGGAGACAGCACTCCACAATAATTCGGGAGACAACTCTCCACAATAATCCGGGAGACAACTCTCCACAATCATTTTATTTTGTCATTAAAGACACAACCGTCGCCAATCCAGGCCAAATGATATGTTATGAGATGCAACTATTATGAACTATAACACAACAACAACAACTGTGCAACAACCGTGCAACAAGGCATCACGCCTACAACCAATTATCCATAACAGAAACTTCACATTTCGCATACATCATGTACTCACCACTTCAATCTGTTCATATCAAAGAACTACCAACAGTATCGTTCCTACGAATAAGACTCTAACACATTTTCGCAGAGAATAATTAAAAACAACCTCGTCTCTACAATTGAGAACTCAACAGCATTTTCATGTCAGAGAACAACTGACAACATCATTACTACAAATAAGACTCAACACAATTTCATATACCTTCATACGGGTAATATGACTACAACTTATCCACATAATCAAAGGAGAATATTATAATAACATTTTCTCAATAGTGACATAACAACTTCATATGCATCAAGTATTCATCATTTCAATCTGTTCATGTAGGGGAACAATAACAACATACTTTCGACAATTAAGAATTCAGCACATTATCGTAAGAACAACATTACAACTTTTACTCACTAAATTAATTATAATTCTTGAAAAGGTTCGTTAACTATGGGGCAACTAATCTTGCCTCATTAAGGGCAACCATACAACATCGTACAACACTGACGATATAACACATTCATTCCTACACAGAAAAACCTTTCCCCTAACATTTATCGAGTCACGTGAACTATATCTATGATTCGATTCCCTACCTGAAGTCGATCAAGTAAGAGCATAATAGCAACCTTTTCTCAACAAATGGGAAATTAGCGTGCGTCGACGCTGATTCCCAACATTACTACATAAACTAATGACATAAACACTAATGCAGGCGTAGACAAACATTAACCCTTAATATTTCTCAACCTACGGGAACATTTACCCTTAATATTCTCTTAATATTTCTCAACCTACGGAAACATTTACCCTTAATATTCCCTTAATATTTCTCAACCTACGGGAACATTACTACGGGAACATTACCACGGGAACATTTCCACGGGAACATTACTACGGGAACATTTCCACGGGAATATTCCTACGGGAACATTAATCTTTAATATTTCTTTCTTCAACTTACGGGAATATTAATCCTTAATATTTACCGATCTACAGGAACATTAATCCTATGATTCAATTCCCTACATGAAATCGATCATACCCGCAGTTATAGAATTGAACCCCACCCTTACCTTTGGAATAGAGGTCAACTCTACGCTTCTGGTTCCCGTTAGCTCTTCGGCGACTCTTCTGCAACTACCGTGAATTCTCTCCGGTGGTTACTTCTTCTCTTCTCAACTTCTCTCGATCACGATCTCTTTTTCCTTTGATTTTGGTTATGAGCAGTTTTAACGTGTTTCCTCTTTCTCCCAAAATCCCTATTTTATATTTACTCCAATAATAATAATAATAGTAATAATAATAATAATAATAATAATAATAATAATAATAATAGTAATAATAATAATAACATTACTATTAATTATTAAATTATCACCAATTATTAATTATATTATATTAATATTAAACTCCAATCGTTATTAATAATCCTTACAGCCTAAGGGCATCCACCAACGCCACTCAGACACACCTCCCACATAAAGGCGCACCAACAATTCATAAGTAATTTAATTTAAAATAAACGGGTGTTACAAAGATGACTCAAAAGTGTATCAAACCTGGCAACTAAATACCCTATCTCCCTCGTTTTTTCTCACTGAATCCAAATATCCATTCAAAATTTATTGATTCTTGCTCTATCTTAAAAACTGATCCAAAGTTCAGACGTATCACAAATCTTGATCATCTCAAAACCTAAAAGTAATGGTCCTATTCTCATCTACACGCATCATTGGTCAATTCTCACCATCCAAACACCATTAAAACCTCAAGAACTAGGAGTTATTCTTCTCAACAGAAATTGCAATGCACCTAGTTTGCTCTCTAATCACTCCAATTTTGTACTGAAATCCACCTAAGCATCATCCCTAACCTATCCACATGATCAATTCTACCTAATTCCTTATAAATTAAGCCAAGGTTTGAAAGTTGCAAACCTGGTAAAAATGGATGAACATATGATGATTTTGCTCGATTCAACCTCCAATTTCTTCCAGAATCACTCAAGAACCACTTCCCAAGCTACTCCAATGATCAATTTGCTTTGAATCTTCACCAATCCTCAAACCCGATTCTTGATGCAGCTCTGCAAAATCCACTTGCTTCCTCTGATTCCTTGCTCAATCCTTGCCAAAAAAAACTATCTGAACACATTGCAAATGTTATATAGAAGTGGATAGAACTCTTTAGAAACTTCTGTAACCAACTGAATGAGATTTTCAATTTCTCATGCACTTCCAAAATCTCATATGTAACTGTCATGAATGTGCCCTATTCTCAGCCTGATTTTTCTTGAAATGATTATCTCATGACATTTTGAAGTGAATGGGATGTGTATCTTCCTTGTTTTTGATCCAAAGGATGTGAATTGAAGTGTTGCTTCAACCTTAAGTTACTAAAGGGAAGTGCTTGAAAATGACCTCAAATCGAAAATGTAACATTGCCATCCTTCTCAAAATGGTTTTTCTGATAAAAATGACCTATAACATGACCTTGTTTGGACACCAATCATAAAATTCCATTTTTTGGCCTTTTAATGCTTATTTTTCCCTTCTTTCAAAACCCTTTCAAGTGAATTTGTGTTACAAGCCAATCCAAAATTTAATGACCACTTGGTTGCACTCAAAACATCATTTTGAACAAGTTTCATGTTGAAAAAATTTCTATTTGAAGCTTGCAAGTTGGAGTTATGGACCTATGATCACAAATGACCTATAATCACCAATACCCAAAATACCCCTGGCTTGCAAAGATCATAACTTGATCTTTAAAAATCCTATCAAGGACTTCTAGTACTCTATGGAAATCTAAGACCAAGATCTACAACTACCATGTTGGCCAAAAATCCATTTGAAAACTCCTTGAAGGGCAAAAGTTTCTTAGAAGTCAAGTAAGTTTCACAGATAAATTTCATAGACATTTGATGACCTGTAACATGCAAGGACCATAACTTGAGTTCTATAAATCCTCTTGAGGACTTCTAGTACTCAAATTAAAGGTATTGAGATGCTATACAAGTTTCATGTTGACCAAAGATCCATTTGAAACTTGTATTTTGACTTATGTGGCTTTGAAGTTAGGCACTAAATAGGGTGATTTGCACTGAAACCCTAATTTAGCAACTTCCCACATTCTTGATTCTTCTTTGATTAATCTTGGCACAACACCACACATGTATCAACATACCAATCCATGAACCCCATGACTTCAAAGTAGGCTTTGATGCTTTTCAATTGCTCAATTGACCTAGGATTGACCTAGATGAAACCCTAGTTGACTGCACCTCAACTGTGGCTCTTGTACTTGAATCAATGACTTGTCTCAGCTTCAATATGGCCCTCTAGGCATTCCATGAGATCCATACACACCTCAAATTCACATTCCGTGTTTCACATCCCCCTGATGGTTCTCAATATTCCTCAAGATGTAAGCAAAACCCACATGCAGGCACTCAAACTTCTCAAGACTTCAAATCACTTCTTGATGGCCTGGATGACTTCTCATACTTGGATAAAACCTCTTGCTAGGCTTCTTCTGATAAGAATCACACTTGATACCCTGTTGGATGAGTGATATGCTATGATATGCAGATGATTGGACTATGTACATGATGTAACTATGCAAATGACAATGCAATGAAACATAAACCAGGCAAGAAAAGGTTGAGCAAATTTTGGGGTGCAACAGAACGCAACCACTATCCAGGTACCATGATTGGTGTTCCAAATGAGTTGCTAAGGATATCTGCAACATAGATAATCTTATCCTTAGGTACCCACTTTCTAGGTCCTCTTTTGTTAGTTTTCCCAGAGTATTTAATAACCTTGGGCTTATGTGAAACAGGATAATCAAGTGGAATTTGTGCATGATATTTAGAAATAGATTTCTGTGTCTGTGAAGTTGCTTTCATAAGCTCAGAACAACCAAGCTCAGTGCCAGAAGGTACAAAATGATCATAGAGAGGTTTTGGTTTTACAGGTTGACTTTCGTCATATTCAAATGATTATGTACATCCCAAACCTTTTTTTTTACCATTTCTGCTAACTCAATAGATCATTGAAGCAATCTTACTTTTATCTATGCTTTTAGCCAGAAAGTGCTGGAATGCTCTATCATACTTATTGATATAACAAGTATTAGAGACATTTGATACTAATTTTTCTTCTAGTTTAGAAACTTTACATTTTAAGGCACAATTACTATTTTTTAAAGAAAAAATATTTTCATTCAAAGAAGAATTATTCTTTTCAAGCTTATCTCTTGCTTCAGAAGTAATTACATGAGATTTTTTAAGATGTATTTACTTTGAAGAGCTTGATATTTTTCCAGCATTTCTAAAAGACAAGACTCTAATTCACAACGAAAAAGTTTAGATAATACCTCTAAGTTAAAGTTTGAGCCTGGTTTTAATTCTGATTTGTCTTCTACTTCTTTAGAGACCTCAACATTAACTTTTGTTTCACTTACGCAACATTTTCATGTTCTTCATCAAATTCTTCTTCTTCGGAATCAGAGTCGTCCCAAGTTGCCATGAGTCCCTTCTTGACTTTGGTGAAGTTCTTCTTTGGCTTCTTGTTTTTAAGCTTTGGACAATCATCCTTGTAATGACCTGGCTCATTACACTCATAGCAGATGAATTCTTTTCCAGAGCTCTGCTTCTTCTGTCCATATGATGAGTCATCTCAACTTTTGTTTCTTCTTAATCCTCTAAACTTCCCTTGCCTATTTTTGCAGAGTTTGTTGAACCTTCTGGAGATAACTGATAGCTCGTCTTCTGAGTCTTCATCAGAATCTTCTGATTCTTCCTCAGCTTGATAAGCCTTTGCCTTTTCAGGTTTAGACTTAAGAGAAATAGATTTATTCTTCCTTCGAGGTTCATCTTGCTCCAGCTCTATCTCATGACTTCTTAAAGAACTAATGAGTTCCTCAAGACTTATACTATTTAGATCCTTGGATAGTTTGAGAGAAGTTACCATAGGTCTCCATTTCTTGGGAAGACTTCTGATGATCTTTTTGACACGATCAGCAGTTGAGTATCCTTTGTCCAGAACTTTAAGTCCTGCGACTAGCATTTGAAATGTTGAAAACATATTTTCAACTGTTTCATCATCCTTCATCCTGTATGCCTCATATTTATAGATTAAGGCAAGCACATTTGTTTCGTTAACTTGAGAATTTCCTTCACGAATCATTCTTAGAGAATCAAAAATAGACTTGGTAGTATCTTTGTTTGTTATCTTCTCATACTCAGTATAAGAGATAACATTCAACAGTATAGTTCTTGCCTTGTGATGATTCTTGTAATCTTTCTTTTGTTGGTTGGTCATAGCACTTCTTGATACTTTTAATCCTTTAGTATCAACTGGATGAGTATAGCCATCAACTACGAAATCCTAAATATCTACGTCATAACCAAGAAAGAAACTTTCAACTCTATCTTTCCAGTAGTCAAACTTTTCACCATAAAAGGCTGGTGGTTTGGCACTGTAATGATCTTTCTCATCTTGAATAGGATTAACGTTAGTTGCAACCATGATATCTCACACAAATATTGGATCGGTACTGAACACGGTGAAGTGTTTGATAAAACTTTTATCACAATCAAAACTGAAGCTTTGATGCCAATTGAAGGTGTGGAAAACACAAGAAAAGGGGGGGGGGGGTTTGAATTGGGTTTTCAAAAATGAAAGCTTTTTGTGAAACTCAAACAAAGATCAGAAATAGATTAATCAAGAAATAAAGACACACGGTATATCATGGTTCACTTGAAAACTATCAAGCTAATCCAGTCCAACCGCCAAGGTGATTTTGCCTTAACACAAAGACTTAATCCACTATAACCAACATATTACAATACACTAGCAACCGCTGGTGACTAACAACTCAAACAACCATCTCTTCTTAAGGATTCAAACCCAACTGGTCCCTTAAGGAAATACAAACTGCACAAGCAACTGCTGGTGACTAACAATAAAGACTAATAGTCTCTTCTTCAGGATACAGACCTAACCAGTCTCTTAAGGAGTTACAAACAACAGTTTGAACAAATATGTTTACAATGAAATTGCTTCTAAACAAGAAGATATAAACACTATTAGTAGCTCAAATGTCTTAAAGACACTAATACAGTATGAACAATATTCTTTCTTTGTATTGTTTTGCTTCAATACTATAGCTTCAGTTCTTCATAGGTTTATTTCAATCAAAGGGTGACCTTTGTATTAATCGTTGTAAATCTTTTTTTTTTATTTCTTCAAGTAATCAAGTTCTTATACAGCCAGAAAAAGATTCATTGGAGGGTAGATCGGGAATATCCTTTAGGTAGCTGGCGACTTGAAATAATTTCGTTACGTATGGATAAAAATCATACACAAAATTTGTCATTTGTACCACCAAATCAGGGTAGTGACATAATAGTGGGATGAGACGTTAAAACGTACTATGTACTATTTTCCCTTAAAGATGTTTGAGTTTCTCTTCTTTACATCAGAGGCTTCTGAATAGAGATGATTGAAGCATGAGTAGAAGAGTTAACCAGTAGGTCTTCAGAGTCTTGAGTCTTCAGAACTTGTTCACCGGAACCTTTTCTTCAAAATTATAAGCACTCAATCTTCAGAACCTTTGGTCATTAGTAACTTAAGTTTTCAGAGTCTTCAGAACATCATTCAACAGAACTTTGTTTTCTGAGTCTTCAACACTTATTCTTCATAAACTCAAGTCTCCCGACTCTTTAGAACTACGTTCAACAGAACCTTGTTTTTAGAGTCTTCAGCACTTAATCTTTAGAAGATTATGACTTCAGAAGCTTGAAAGCCTTCAGAAGTAAAGCATCAGAGTCATGATCAGAAATAGAAACCAAGAGAACATTGCAGCAACAACATATTGTCTTTTTAGAATCTTTCTAAAGTAGAGTAGATCAGAAGCAAACTTGCTTCTTATAGCGTAGAAGTTACTTTGGTAATATTAGAGTAATTGTTGAATATGATCTCTATCAGAGTCATAACTTGTTTGTTAATTCTTCAGAAAAACAAACGTTAGAGTACCAAAATTATTCTCACACAAATACCACTTTGTTATTATAAAAACTTAGAGATATCTTGCAGAACCAAATTTTGTTCTAACAGAGAGAAATAAAGGTACACTACTCATCCATGATGTTTTACTAGTTCCCAGCCTAAGCAAAAATCTTCTAAGCATTGGCCAATTGATGGAGAGAGGCTACACACTTCACTTTGTGTATTCAAAATCTTAGACAACAAAAATAAAAGGTCTGAGATAGCCCAAGTGAAGATGAATAAGAGCAATAAAAGCTTCCCTATAAATTTAAAACATGCAACTAACATTGCCATGAAGGTACAAGTTAATGATTCACGGCTTTGGCATTGAAGATTTTTCCACTTCAACACACATGCCTTGAAGTTGTTACATGTGAAGAACATGAAGAGAGATCTCCCAAGCATAAATGAGAATAATGAAGTGTGTGAATGATGTCTCCTTGGTAAGCAACACTAATTTTCATTCTCAACAAGCAGAGCATGGAGAGCGAAAGATCTGTTGGAGCTGATACATATTGACGTTTGTGGACCAATGAGGACTCCATCACACGAGAACAACATGTACTTCATATTATTTATTGATGACTTCTCTAGAATGACATGGGTTTATTTCCTAAAAGAAAAATCAGAATTTTTTTGGAGTATTCCAAAAATTCAAGGCCCTTGCTAAAAATCAAAGTAGAAAACAGGTTAAAGTATTAAGAAGTGATCGAGGCAAATAGTACACCTCCCGCGAGTTTAACAGCTTTTGTGAGGATGAAGGCATTAAGAAACAACTTACACTCACATATTCTCCTAAAAAAATGGTGTGTCAGAGAGAAAGAATCGCACAATTATGGAAATGGCTAGATCAATTCTCAAGGAGAAGGGACTTCCTAACATATTTTGGGTTGAAGTAGTATACACTGTGTCGCTACTGCGAAAATCGGCGCCGGCTGAACAGAAGAGTCGCCACCGTGCGTTATTTATCCCACGGGAGGGAAAGGAAACGCTCAGAGTAAACCTCGCGAAAAAGGGAAAGGTATGGTCGTCGCAACCAAAACCTGGATTCGGGAGTCGGTTACGCAAGGGGAAGGTATTAGCACCCCTCACGTCCGTCGTACTCGACGGGATCCACGCTTGTTTTCGGGTATGGATTGTTATTCTATCTAAACTATAGGTCAAGGGTTAAAAAGAAAATAAAATGAAAATAAAAATGACTCGGCAAAGTATCGCACTTTATGCCTACGTATTCCCGCCTGGAACGAGAAATCAGAGTCAACGTAGTTCGCCTACCTACGGGAAAGGAGGGGAAGGTTGCTCGCTAGGATATCGCATCCTATGCCTACGTACTTTCATACAGCATGAAAGATCAGAGCAAACGTAGTTCGGGCTACGTACGACACAAGCTTGTCTTGGTTGATTTTATTCCTTCTGAAAAAGGTTTTTCTGATTAACAGTCCCAGCGGACAAAAAATAACGTCTTGATGAGTTCACATTCTTTTACGGAAGAAGTGTCTTTTATTGTGTTTGAAATCTTTATGTGTTTTTCTGTTTGTTTTGAGGAAGAAGAGACAGAACCCTAACCTATGGTTGCGAAGGGAAACAAACTAACCTAATGTTATCATGCATGGGTTAAGACCTAGTGTCTATCATGCTCCTCTCTTGCGCAGAGAGAAACAGAGATCCTAAGGGACAGGCAGCAACAGAAACAATATCAGATATATACAGTAAAACAGTAAAATGCATGGATGCAACAGTACAAGCGAGGCAAGGGAGTCCCACTCAACCTCGAACTTAGAAAACAATAGGCAAAAGTGAACAGGCTTCACCTTCAACCCAATAGGGTAAGCAGCACACAATACAGTCCAGAAAACCAATCAATACATCAGCAAAAGAAACAGCATCAGCAGCTCTGAATCAACATCTGGCTTCAAGTAATCTCCAACCAGCTACAGGCCTCAACAAGCATCAATCCCCATCTTCATAGCCTTCAGGCAAAGGCTTTGATCATCAGTCTTCTATCTGCAATGGCTTTTCTTCAAGTCTCCAATCTTCAGGGATGAACATCAGTCAACAAGAGGAGATAAATGTTAAACAGTAAACTACCTACCAAGGGTGGTTCATCAACTGTTAACATTAAACAGAAAGTTTTCTCTCAAAAGTTCTATCTTTCAAATACATTTACTGATCCTTCCAAAGGAAGGAGGTGGATATTTGGAAGATACTTTGAATCATAGAGAAAGGATAGAGGCAAACAAAGCCATCTATGTTTGGGAAGCAAGCTTTCTAATCTAGAGCTCTGCCTAGCTCCTAAACCCTAGTCTCCTCAGCAGCTGCTAGCAAGAACCTCCTCCTCAACTCTGACAGTTGATCTTCAATCTCTGGATCTCCAATGGCCTTCATCTCCCCAAATCTTCAGCTCTCCCAAGCCCCCAGACAATCCCAATACCCATACAAGCAAGCAATAATCCCCAGAGGGCACACCACACCAGTCAATCAGATATACAGCATATCAATAGCAGTAGGGGAATCCTGACTTTTTCTAAGGGGTCTAATAACTACCCATAATCCCTATAGTCCCATAACTAGACTAGTCAAACCCTAAGTCCTAAGGGAAAAGAATCAAATCTCCTAAGTCATCACCTAAAACCCTAGTTTTATCCATGTTATTCACACTTACACTAAGCCCCTAAATTTAATTTCTAAAAATGGGAACTAAATTGAATCTATAAGTTCAATGTCTAACCTAAACATCCTAAAAAGAATGGATGAAAAATATGAAAGTATCTAATAGAACAAAAATTAACAAAATCATGTATGAAATGAAACCATTTAAAATGTTATTTATTTAGAAAATATGGGAAAAATATCAAATAAAAAATAAAATGCCATTTTTATTTTTTATAATTTTCTAGACATCTTAAAGAAAAATATGCAAAAAGAATGAATTAAAAATGATGATTTTTCTATTTATTATGAATTTTATAAGATGCATGAAAAATATAAAGAAAATAAGAATAAAATACAAAGAAATAACCAGAGGGGGTGAAAATAGCACACAATCCATGTTCAGCGCATTGGGCTTATTAAATTGGGGGGTGCGAATAGCTCTCTGAGCCCAATCCCCCCAATTAATGAAACGCTGCGTTCCAATTTTTGAATTCTCCCACCAAAATTCAGATCAAACGTGAGCCGTTCGATTCCTGGTCAAGTCAATCCTCTCCTCCAGATCCAAGGGCCTGTGAGTCGTCTTCTTCCTCCCTCCGTTTAGGGTTTCAGGCATGAACTCCATGCACGAAAATTCCTTCCAATCGTTCTCCATGCTTTCTTGATGAAAATTAAAAATTCCAAGCCCTAAAATACTCTATAAAACCCAAGGAATCCATGTCTAATCCTAGTTTTCACTAACTCTCGTTGTAAGCTCCAAACAGAAGGCACGAAACTCAGGGTACACCATGCTTGCCTGTTGTCAATTTTGCCAGAACTCCAACCTGATTATCCACAGATCATCTACACACTTCCCTCATTATTCTATGCATCATTATATGGATTATGGTCCAGTACACAGCTTATTCTTGAAGCTAACAGAAATGGCAACCTGTCATGGATCTCCACGAAGCTATCCCTAAACTTCAAGAATCAATCCCCTAGGGTTTCTAAACACTACTATCCTAACCACATGATCTCTACCAGCCAGAATAGTGAGATTCGAAGAAGTTTACATACCTTGCACTTGATGATGGTGATGGTAGCTAGACCTCAATTCAACCTTTGATACTTGCTGAAAATGATCTCCAATGAATGAGTATGCTTCTGTTTGCAATGATTTGTGCTTAATCTTTGTGAATCAATCTATTCCAACCTTCATGCAAGTTGGAGTTTCAAATTGAATCTCTTCACACAGCCACGAGTTCTCTCCAATCTCTTGTGCCAATTACTCCATGATGATAGTGGATGATGATAGTGACAGAATTCAGAATGATGGAGGAAGTTTTAATGGATTTTTGATGAAAATGCAACTTGGAGTGAAGAAGATAATTGGTATAATCCTTGATCAATTCAGCCACTTCTTGATGTGAATCCTAGGGTTTGAATGATGATGATGATGATTCAATCCAAAGATGTGAGAGTTTTGAGAGATTTGTAAGAATTTGAGTAGCTTATGCAAGAATGAGAAAATGGATGAAAATGGAGATTTTGGACAAATGGGAGCACCAACCCTTGCATGAATCAGCTTGCATGAATATATAGGTTGCCTTAGAACCTCCTAGAACATTGGAGAAATTTCCCTTACACTTTTCCCTTTCAATTTGGATTATGTTACTTTCAATTCAAGCAACCATGGATAACTCACAAATTATGACCTAAGCTCAAAATTCCACTTTAGCCAATGTTTTTAAAATGCCTTTTCCATTCAAAATGACCTATAATTTTGCATCATTTGGCCAAGATATGAAAAATACCATTTTTTAAGCCATTTTTCTTCATTAAATTCACCAATTTTGAAACCTTGTGCTATGGACTTTTCCAATCTCTCATGATCACTTTTATAGACTCAAAATGTCATTTGGAGCAAGTTTGATGTTGTAAGTTTTTCCATTTGAGGCCCCCTTGTATGAGTTTTGGACATAGGTTAAAATGACCTGTAATTCACAAATGACCAAAATACCCTTTGCTTGCCAAGACCACAAGTTGAGTTCCACACATCATATGAAGGCATACTATACCATTATAGAAAGCTAAGACAATGAGGAACAATTCTTATGTTGACCAGAAATTCATTTGAAATCTCCTTGAGGGTTAAAAAAAGCTTGGAAGTCAAGTCACTTTCACAGACAAAATTTTAGATGCCTCAGATGACCTGTAACTTGCAAGGACCATAACTTGAGTTCTATAAATCTCCTTAATGTCTTCCACCACTCAAATTAAAGGTATTGAGATCCTCTACAAGTTTCATGTTGGCCAAGGATCCATTTGAAGCTTGCATGTTGACTTATCTTGCTTGGAAGTTTGACCTAAACTAGGGGATTTTACATAGAAACCCTAATTTAGAAACTCCTCTTCTCCTTGATTTCTCTTGATTTCTTCTTAGCATGACAACATATTCTTATTCTCCATGTCAAATGATGAACCCCACATCTCTCCAGTAGCCCTTAATGCCTTTCAATCAGTCAATTGACCTAGGGTTGACCTAGGGTTGACCCAGATGAAACCCTAGTTGACTGTCTTCAACTGCAATTCTTGTGATCAGATCAACAACTTGTTTTCTTCTCCAAATGACTTTCTAAGCCTCTCATGATGTCTAGATACTCTCCATGCCTTCCATTCACAACTCACAACCCCCTTGTTGACCCTCAGATAGGGGATAGACTCAAGGCTTGATCTGCTGAACTCTCTGCTCTCCAATTCTTTTCTGATGACTTGAATGAGAGTGAATTAAAATAATAACCTCTTGATAGGCCTCTAGAGATGAGAATAATGATTGGTCCCTTGTTGAATGACTTGCTATGCTTATGCTATGCAGATGGTTAGTCTATGTACATGACTCTATATGCAAATGCTAATGATATTGAAACATGAACCAAGTGAATAAGGTTGAGCAAATTTTAGGGTGCAACAGCTGCCCCCATTCAAGCGACTTGGACCCGATTGGGTGAAGAGCGAACAGCCTTCAAACATTCGAGGTACGAGACGGTTGAATACTAAGAAACCCGGAAATTTGCCAACCGCAGAAATAAACTGCGCCATTGCTTGGGGAACGACATTCATCAGCTGAATTTAACTGTTACGGCAACCCACTGATCTCGTAACAACCACGCTGGGGATAACAGATTGCCCGCTTGTCCACGTTAGGACTCTATCTGTCACCAATACAAAGAAATCTCAACTAAAGCCTGTCCATGTCAGGACTCCACTTGCTGTTAACCCAGAAAAATCCCGGCAACTCCGTTGGGGAATATTCCGATAAAATCGTCCATGTTAGTAATAGACTCTTCCACGTTAGGAATAACACCATCCACGTAAGGAGTCATCTCTTCTGCATCTGTCCACGTCAGGACTAAACTTTCCATCTTTCCATGTCAGGAATCAATCTTCTTTCCACATAAGGAGAACTACATCAATCTGTCCACGTAAGGACCCCAATACCACTCGACATGTCCGCGTCAGGACTCCAATCTTTCCGCGTAAGGAATACAACTTTGGTTCTGAACCTGTCCCCGTTAGGGCTCATATTTCCACGTAAGGAGTACATCATTCTTCCACGTCAGGAATCAACTTTTCTTGAATCCGTCCACGTAAGGCCTAACTTTTCCACGTAAGGAATCTATCTTCTTCTTCCACGTTAGGAATAACTTCTTTGATCTGTCCGCGTCAGGACTAAACTCTTCCACGTCAGGGATAATCTCTTTCTTTCCACGTCAGGAATCAATCTTGATATGTCCGCGTGAAGACTCAATCTTTCCACGTAAGGAATCTCGATCTTTCCACGTTAGGAACACAATCTTAATCTGTCCACGTAAGGACTCCAATCTTTCCACGTAAGGAATACATTATCAATCTGTCCATGTAAGGACTCCGGCTTGATATGTCCACGTAAGGACTCAATCTTTCCACGTAAGGAATACCAACTTCTTTCCACGTAAGGAGTAAATTCGTCTTTCCCCGTAAGGAATATCCATCCCTTTTTTTCACGTCAGGACCGAAGCTTCGCCAACACGAGGGAAGATAACTGCTGAGAGTAAATGGTCCACGTCAGGACACCACCACAAAAAATAACCGGTCTTGTCAACGTCATGACTTCACATTCCACCAATTCCGAGAACCCGAATCTGTCCACGTTAGGACTAACACATCTCATCAACCCGGGGAAATAAATCTGTCCACGTTAGGACGCCTACTTCTGAAGAAATCCCGCCAATATAGGAACAAATTGTCCACGTCGGGACTGAGTTCCCACAAACTTCTTTAGCACTGACGCGACAGCGACTTGGAGGCGGACTTTACCGGGGATATCCGGAAACCAAACTATCAGACGCCTGTTCTGATAACCGGCGGTGGCCTCTGAAATTCTGATTCGTGGAACCCCTGATGACAACTAACTCTGCCTGGGAATAAAGAGAAACTTATCCTGATAACTCTGTGGGGAATACGGCCGAAACTGCCATTATCATTGGATGTCCCATGCCGAGAGCTTGAATGTTTGGTAATTCATTTGCGCAAGAGTTTTCTCCACCTGAGCTGCTAGAGTACAGAGACTGCTTCAGCAAAATAAATGTTGAAGATAATGCCGACTCCGCCGGGGATAGCCAGATGCTACAGAATTATTCCAGTAAAATAAATGCTGGAAGGATGAAGTCGACCCTGCTGGGAAATTGGGAACTCAACCCAAACACCCTGTTGAGGTAACCCCCTGCTGGGGAATAGCAGATGTGCACAGTATGGTCGGACTTCTCTGCTGGAGAGTGAACTGATATGACAGGATCCACCACCAACTCTGCCGGGGAAAGTCTTGATCTCCGAGTTCTACTGGGAGGAAAGAACATTTGCTGAAAGGAGAGAACTCCGCTGGGGATGGGATGATTCTCTTGGAAAAAACCAGCTGACTCCGCCGGGAGAGGGTAAATGACCCTGCGAGGAAAGATGAACTTGTCTGGATACAGCTCACAACTATTAATCCTTTGCGGCTAAACCACTCTGCTTGAGATACACTGTCTGAATACAGCCTTACGATCTTGGAATCGTCAATTCTGTTGAGGATGAACGACTTTGCTGGATAATCCTTTTTGCACAAGCTACGACTAGCTGGAGAGTTCTATCCTTCTTCGGGAAGAACCTGCATGACCTGCGTGAGGGCTGGGTCTTTAGTTATTGCAATCTTTTGATCATCTTCCTCGTACGGTTATGACGCCTGCAACAACACAAACAAGACAAGACAAGCCTATGCAACCAAATCAATTCAGGTTAGTGACGTTATTTTCAGTTAATTCAAAGCTTTAGCAACTGTTGGCAAGGGCCAGCGACGTTATACTCATGCTAGTTTCATCAAACTTAGGCGTTAATCATGCACAAAACAGTAAAGAACAGTGTCAAGTACTGAATAACGTATTTTATTGATCGGGCCCCTGAATGGGCGGAGTTTTGTACACGGGATGTAACTCCTGAAATGAGGAAGCTACACAAAGCAAATATACAAGTATACAAGTATGCACAAGAAGCATAAATATTGACAACTTAAATTTGTACACATGTCGGCAACGGGATGGAGATGAACACCACGAACTGATCCTCCCATGACTCGCCCGACCCTAATGCTTCCCCGGTATCCCCACTTCTGAAGAGATTGTATCAGATAACTGACTCCTCAAATGTATTCTCCCGCAGTGATGCTTATTGCAATTATCAAATTCGGCCCGCAGTCATTTGCTTTTCAAATCCCTAACTTTTGCGTGAACCGCCCTTTACGGGTTTTCAGTTCACCGGGATACCCTTTTTTGCCGAAGCCGCCCAGTGTAGGTTTTCAACTTCGCGGGTGTACATTTTTTCAATTTTATCCCTAATTTTGCCCGAACCTTTCATTCTGTTTTTGGTTCGCCAGGATGCCCCATTTTTGCCTGGACTCTCTTTTTTCTGTCCAGCGGGTCTATTTTAAGCAAAGTATTTTTTAACTGCGTCCGAATTCACAGGCGACGTGAAGTCTTCTCCGTCCATGGTGGACAACAACAACGCTCCTCCCGAAAATACTTTCCTGACAACGTATGGCCCTTCGTAGTTGGGGGTCCACTTGCCCCTGTGATCTGCTTGCGGCGGGAGAATCCTTTTCAGCACAAGGTCGCCCGTCTGAAAGCTTCGCGGATGTATCTTCTTGTCGTACGCTTTCTTCATTCGGCTCTGGTACAAACGACCGTATGCTAGAGAAGCTAGCCTCTTCTCATCCATCAAACTCAGTTGATTCAACCTGTCTTTTACCCATTCTGCCTCGTCCAGCTGAACGTCTCGCAATACCCTCAGAGAAGGGATCTCAACCTCCAATGGTAATACCGCTTCCATCCCGTATACTAACGAGAACGGAGTTGCCCCGGTTGATGTGCGTACCGTCGTACGATAACCGTGCAATGCAAAAGGTAGCATTTCATGCCAATCCTTATAGGTCACCACCATTTTCTGAACGATCTTCTTGATATTCTTATTGGCCGCCTCAACAGCGTCATTCATCTTGGGTCGGTACGGGGAGGAGTTGTGATGTTCGATCTTGAAATTCTGACAGAGCTCCTTCATCATTTTGTTATTCAGGTTTGAACCATTGTCCGTGATTATCCGCTCGGGGATCCCATATCGGCAAATGATATCTCTTTTAAGGAATCTGGCCACCACTTGCTTCGTTACACTCGCATAAGACGCCGCTTCTACCCACTTAGTGAAATAATCGATCGCTACTAGGATGAACCGATGCCCGTTAGAAGATGTCGGCTCGATCTTTCCAATCATATCGATTCCCCACATCGAGAATGGCCATGGAGATGACATCACATTTAGAGGACTCGGAGGCACATGGATCTTATCAGCATAGATTTGGCACTTGTGGCACTTCCTCGCAAACTTGAAACAATCAGTTTCCATGGTCAGCCAAAAATAACCTGCCCGCAGCAGCTTTCTCGTCATAGCATGCCCGCCCACATGCGTTCCAAAGGTACCTTCATGTATTTCCTCCATGAGCAACTTTGCCTCTCTTTCGTCTACACAACGCAACAGCACCAAATCGTGGTTTCTTCTGTATAAGACGCCATCCGGGTTCAAATAGAAATTGCCTGCTAACCTCCTGAGAGTCTTCTGATCTTGACTGGATGCCCCAGCCGGATACTCTTTATTCTTCAGGAAATTAAGGATATCGAAATACCATGGTTTGCCATCAGATGCTTCATCAATAGCAAATACATAAGTTGGCCTGTCAAGCCGGGAGATAGTGATTTGGGGAGCTTCGTTCCAGAAGTTGACCTTGTACATGGAAGACAAAGTGGCCAGGGCGTCAGCCATTTGATTCTCTGCCCGCGGTACATGATGCAATTCAACCTTGTCGAAGAAAGGCAACAATCTCCTTGCATAATTCATGTAATGTATCAAATTGGGCTGACGTGTCTCCCATTCCCCTTTTATTTGATTCACCACCAGAGCTGAGTCTCCGTATATGTCTAAATTCTTGATTCGCAAATCAATGGCTTCTTCAAGCCCCATTATACAAGCTTCGTATTCGGCCTCATTATTGGTAACGGCAAAGGTCAATCGGGCGGTAAACGGGATGTGCGACCCGTGTGGCGTAGTGATGATTGCCCCTATTCCACTACCATAAGCATTCACAGCGCCGTCAAATATCATCTTCCATTCGGAACCCAACTCTGGTCCCTCGTCTGGCAACGGCTCTTCACAATCTATCATCTTTAGATACATGATATCCTCGTCAGGAAAATCAAATCTCATCGATTGGTACTCTTCAATAGGCTGCTCCCCCAGATACTCAGACAGCACACTCCCCTTTATAGCCTTCTGCGAGACGTATTGAATATCATATTCAGTCAAGACCATCTGCCAACGGGCAATTCTCCCTGACAACGCCTGCTTTTCGAATACATATTTGATAGGATCCATCTTCGAGATGAGCATGGTTGTATGATTCAGCATGTATTGTCTCAAACGTTTGGCGGCCCAGGCTAGCGCGCAACAAGTTTTTTCCAGCATTGAATATCGAGATTCACAATCTGTAAACTTCTTACTCAGGTAATAGATCGCATGCTCTTTCCTTCCTGTCTCGTCGTGTTGACCGAGAACACAACCCATGCTTCCCTCAAGAACCGTCAAATACATTATCAAGGGTCTCCCTGCCACCGGGGGTATCAGAATGGGAGGCTCCTGCAAATACTGCTTTATTTTATCGAACGCCTTTTGGCAATTTTCGTTCCACGTTACCGCTTGATCTTTCTTCAATAACTTGAATAATGGTTCACACGTAGCAGTTAGGTGAGATATGAACCGAGCTATGTAGTTCAATCTCCCTAAAAACCCGCGCACCTCTTTCTCTGTTTTAGGCGTCGGCATTTCTTGAATTGCTTTTATTTTAGCAGGATCGACCTCTATTCCTCTTTCGCTTACGATAAACCCCAGCAGTTTACCCGACCTCACCCCGAAGGTGCATTTGTTAGGGTTCAGCCTCAGGCTGAACTTCCTAAGCCTTTTAAACAACTTCAGCAGATTCACCAGATGCTCTCCCTCCGTCTGGGATTTGGCAATCATATCGTCAACATAAACTTCGATCTCTTTATGCATCATGTCATGAAAAAGAGTCGTCATCACACGCTGATATGTTGCCCCAGCATTTTTCAAACCAAAGGGCATCACTTTGTAGCAAAATGTTCCCCAAGGCGTTATGAAAGTGGTCTTCTCCATATCCTCTGGCGCCATTTTAATTTGATTATAGCCTGAAAAGCCATCCATGAAGGAGAATACGGAGTATTGAGCAGTATTATCAACTAACACGTCAATGTGAGGAAGTGGAAAATCGTCTTTTGGGCTTGCTTTATTCAAATCTCTATAATCCACGCACATTCGAACCTTGCCATCTTTCTTTGGTACTGGTACGATGTTAGCAACCCATGAGGGATATTTTGTCACAGCCAAGAAGCCAGCGTCCCACTGTTTTTGAACTTCCTCTTTGATCTTCATTGCCATATCTTGTCGAGTTCTGCGAAGCTTTTGTTTGACTGGCGGGCAATCTTCTTTCAGTGGCAGGCGGTGCACAACCATGTCTGTATCGAGCCCTGGCATATCTTCATACGACCAAGCGAATACATCACTATACTCTTGGAGCATTTCAACCAGTCTCCGCTTGATATCGCCCGCAGCGCGGCTCCGATACGAATATTCTTCTCAACCCCTTCCGACCCCAAGTTGATAATTTCGATGACCTCGTCATGAGGCAGAATGGCTCTTTCCTCTTGCTTCACTAACCAAGACAGTTCTTCAGGAACGTCACTATCTTCGACAACCTCTTCTTCGGCCTGGAATACCGGGTGCTCGAAGTCGGGACGAGTCATAGGTGGTTCAAGGATGTCATCTGAAAGTGTTATCCTGCAAAAGGAACGGTTAAGTGCTTCAAAATGCGTATAAAGCGAACAACCACGTTGCCCTTTTATTGAAAAATATAAAACAAGAAAGACAGGGATTACAGTATTTGCACATGAAAAACGCCATTTATTTAATGATTAACACGCAATGTTCATAACAACACAGCCCTAAGCAAATCCTGATGCCCCGGGCAAGACATCAGATTATTCAACAATTAATAAGCAAAGCATTACTGTTTAAAAGTCACAGGAACAAGCTCCTGAATAGACCAGTTGCATAGTCCTTGTCCTGGCGTGCTTGGCTGAATCCAGGCATCCATATCACAGTCGCTGTCTCCTTCATCAGACTCCGAAGCAGCATTGACAGTTTCGTGGCACACTCCACTGGCAGAGATGGTGATTGGCTTTCTGAAACGGGGTGCCCCCACGGAAGGAGTGGATGACGACGGTTGGTATCCCAGCCCGAACCGGTCCATCTTCACAGGAATGTCCAGCACTTTGCCCCAGCCTTTTGTTTCTCCTGCTTCTACTAGAGCTTGAGCCTCTTTATACGATGAGACGGCTATCTCTGGCACTTTGCTCGGCCCGGGACCCTTGTCCTTGATGCGCAAACCTTCGAATGCTTGGCAGGGTGTTTCGTGGATCTCTTCGTCGACCTCCACATATTTAAATGACGACAGATGGCTGACCAGGATGTCCTCCTCTCCGCACACGGTGACTACGCTGTCTCCGACCATATATTTTAACTTCTGATGTAGGGTAGACGTGACTGCCCCTGCCCCATGAATCCAGGGTCTTCCAAGCAAGCAGTTGTACGCAGGCTGTATATCCATGATATAAAACTCAGTTGCAAACACCTCTGGCCCCACCTGTAGAGGCAATGTAATCGATCCGAAGACTGTTCTCTGCGTGCCGTCAAACGCCCTGACTACCAAATCACTGGGCGTACACAAGATTCCTCTAACATCCAGCTTCATCATCGCCTTCTTGGGCAGCACATTCAAAGACGATCCGGTGTCAACCAATACATGTGACATTACTGATCCTCTACACTCGACAGATACGTGCAGCGCCATATTATGATCTCTTCCTTTCGGGGTCAAGTCGAAGTCGGTAAAACCCAAGCTGTGGCCTGCATTCACATGTGCCAACACTCCTTCCAGCTGATTTACGGAGACGTCTTGGGGTACAAAAGAAGTATCTAGGACTTTCAGCAACGCATTTCTGTGGGCTTCCGAACACAACAGCAATGACAGGATAGATATTTTGGACGGCGTCTGCTGCAGATGCTCCACAATCTTATAATCACTTTTTCGAATCAAGCGCATGAACTTTTCTACGTCTTTCGATGCCGATTCTTTGTCACTTGCTTGCGCTGGGACATTCTCAACTGCTTTCCCTTTTCCTTTCGCTAGTCTTTCGGCCTCCACTTCAGGGGATATAAAGATCCTACCACTCCTTGTCATGCCTCCCGAACCAACAACATTATCCACAGTCTCGGCTGGCTGTTTATTAACATCAATTTTTATTCCGTCACAATATACTTCCAACCCATATGACCATGGGACTGCTTTCGTGTTCTCGTACGGGATTGGCCCGGCCTTAGTTATGGTGATCGGTGGGCGCTGAGCTGGTGCTGCAATAGTGATCGTCTTCCGAGGAATCGTTACCGTGGCCACATCACTCCGATTATCCACTACTGCCCCTGCAGGCTCTTCAGTTGCCGCTCGGTCAAACTGCAATATGCCCTCATCAATTAAAGCCTGGATGCCTTTCTTCAAATCCTCACACCCTCCCGCTAGGGTCCAACAATCTAGGCAATACTCGTTACATCCTGGGTAAACACCCCCTTGCAACAATCGGCTCTTTATCTCGCTCAGTGGCGTCTTTAAATCTTCAACATTCATAATCAGATTCAACCCTTCCTCAGTTAGAATGGCGTTAGCCCCATGATTAGGCATGGGTTTCTGTACTATATTCGGACCTGCCGTTCCGAAGTTGATAGTCTTATTGTCCAGAAGATCCTGCACAACGTGCTTAAAAGCATGGCAACCTTCTATATCGTGACCCGGAGCTCCAGAATGAAACTCACAGTGCCTGCTCGCATCGTAACCAAACGGGGGAGCTCCCGTTATCGGTGCCAGAGTTCTTTTCTCTACCAGATTCAATCCCAACAATGTCTGCAATAAATCAGCATATGTCGAGGGAGGCTTCTCAAACACTCTTCTTGGTTTACTACCCTGGAATCTTCGCTGAGCTTGCTGTGCCCCCTGCTGAGGCTGCTGCTGCTGTTGCATTGGCTGCTGCTGAACCGGTTGTTGCTGGAGTGGTTGCTGTTGATACGGGATAGTAACACTCGCCACCTGCTGCGGCTGACGATATTGACCTCGTCCCCTACCTCGGCCTCGGCCTCGGCCTCCAAATACTGCGCTTGCCTCGCCCTGACGGCGCCCACCATAAGCTTTCCTATTACTGCCGGATGCAGTTGATTCCTCGACTTGGAACTTTCCTTGCTTAATATTACGTTCAATCTTTTCTCCCATCAGAATCAGGTCTGAAAAACTGGCCAGAGACGTGTGAAACAACATGTCATGAAACAAGCCTGTGAACGTGCCGACAAACATGTCATTCATTTCCTTATCTTCTACAGGAGGACGGACCCGGGCAGCCATATCGCGCCACCTTTGCGCGTACTCTTTAAAACTCTCCCCCTTCTTTTGCGACAGCCCGGCCAACTGGACCCGATTGGGTGCCAAATCGCTGTTATACTTGTAGTGATCTACAAATGCCTCTGCTAATTGCTTCCACGTCTTGATATCAGTCGGCTCCAACCCCATGTACCACTCTAGGGAAGGGCCCGACAGACTATCCTGAAAGAAATGCATTAGCATTCTTTCATCAGTTGAGTATGCGGACATCTTTCTGTAATAAGCTCGTACATGCACTTTTGGACATGTGTCTCCTTTATACTTGTCGAACGCAGGGGCTTTGAATTTGATTGGCACCCTCAAGCCAGGTACCAGACCCATTGTTGCCATGTCCAAACCCACAGCACTTTGGTTTAGGACTCCCCTCATTTGCTCTTCCAGCATTCTGATCTTCTGGGAATCATCCATCGGCCCTTCGAAACCTCCGCCGGAGAAAGCGTCCTCCTGCTGATCCTCTTGCCACATACCGTTTCCAGCCCCATACCCATCATATCCATTATTACGTCCAGCTCTGATCTGATTCATCCCCGGTCCTCGGCCTCTGTTGCCGTACCCTTGGACACCTCCCGCAGGACCAAAAGCCATAAATCCAGTACCGTTTCCATTTCCAAAACCTCCGTAACCCTGATTGGTCGCACCATAGCCGTCCTGCCCAAAGCCTTGGGCATTAAAGCCATACTTCCCAGTGTTATCGAATCCCTGATCGTTGAATCCGAATCCAGTATTGACAAAGCCGTTGCCGCCTAGATTATCTCCCAAATTGACATCACCCAGCCCAACATTATGGACAGCAGTCTCATTTCCAACTCCGACGTGACCATTTACATCAGCGGTAGCGTTGTTGACATTAGCAGCAGGTGTATTGACTACCGGTGGAGCCACTGGCGTGGGAGTGCCGTCTCCATGAACAGTATCGA
Organism: Lathyrus sativus; assembly: GCA_963859935.3. NCBI lineage: Eukaryota > Viridiplantae > Streptophyta > Magnoliopsida > Fabales > Fabaceae > Lathyrus > Lathyrus sativus. Next base: position 78,984,346 of record OZ012741.1, read on the forward strand.
CCCGTACAGACTGATGATCCTCGTTACCATGACCAGCGTTTCGGGCCAACAGAGGCTGGACCATGGCCTGCAAATTCTCCTGCCCTTTCGCAATAGCTTCCATGGTCTGCATGAAGAGAGCGAGCTTCTCGCGCACATCTTGCATCTCGTTCTGCATTTGATCCATGATTCTTCGACAGTTGGTGCGGGTAGAATAGCGGTGCGGGTGCTGATCTGCAATCCTGAAAAGTACCTGTTACAGAGCAGGACATAAGACACTTATTCAAAGATTACCTGTAATGCAATATGAATATGGATGCAATGCAATGTGTCTGTGCATTAGGGAAATTCATTCCCCCAGTTCTAGTGTGAAGGCGCCAGTGCAGTGACAGTGTTGACAATAGGAATATCGGAGCTGAATCATAGAAAACCTCATATATTGCTGAGAAAACCCGAATACAATGTCGCTGAAAGTACGATAAGAAGGCATGACCTCAACCAACAACCCTGGTGATGGTCAGCACTTATGCAAATAAAGCATACAAGTTACTACAAGTTACTACATGAAATGATCAAATCCTCCCAAAAGTCTGGTACTCTTCTATCAACTTCTTGGTCTCTGGGTGACTTGGTCGATCAAGCAGCCCTTCAACAAGTTGGTTTCTCTTCTTAAGAACACGGCGCACGTCTTCAGCAGTTTCTTCCCATGTTGCTTCTCCGAAGCAATCTTCTAGCTTTCGCTTCTGAGACACCGCTTCATCTCTGGATTTGATTGCCTTGTTCAGTGCATGCTGGACACTATACCGGGTCATCACTTCTTCCTCACACTTCTTGATGCTAGACTTCAACTTCTCTTCGAGGTCGGAGATTTGCTGCTTCAGCTTATCTTCTCTCATCTTATTGTTGGTGAGAGTAGCATTCCAAGTCTTATTGCAAGAGGAGATTTCTCGGTGTGCTGCGTCGAGCGCCTTCTTTTTGGCTTCCAGCATGTCATGGGAGCTTCTGAACTCTTGCCCCAGACGTTCGCGCTTCTTCCTCTCCTCAGTCAACTCAGCCCCTAATCTGTTCATTAGCTCAATCTGCTGTTGGAAAGCATGCACGGCCTTGTTTTTCTCACTGCGTATCTGGGCTAACTCTTGCTCTAACCCTTCATTGATCTTCATCAAGGCTTCTTTTTCTTTCACAACTTGCTCGTAGGCTTCCCGAGAAACAGTGGTTGGCTCTGCTACCGGAATAGGAACAATGATTGGTACATCTGGGAATGGCATCCGCAACCGACTTGCTCTCTCCTGGATCCAAACCCTGTAAGGTGCATAGGCCTGACAGTCATTCTTTCCTAACAACGGCTTCCCTCTGCGGTTAATATGCGTCCAGGCATGTTGCAACTTGGCTAATAACTCCCCCTTCACGTCACCTGTGAAGTACAGAGATTCCTGTACTTCTTCCTCCTGAGGTGGGTTCTTCAGCGCATATCCGAACTGACGAATGAATAGAGAAGGGTTGTAATTGATACACCCTTTTCTTCCTATCAGCGGCACATTAGGGTACCCAGAACAACTGAAGATGAGCTCAGATCCCAACAGGTCTCGATCAAACCACACAACGTCTTCGGAATATAGCCTCATCAGGCGCTCTGACCAACTGGCTGAGGTTGCACTGTCTACAAATGGTCCCTTCATGGGGAGATGACTTTTGAACCACATGTTTACTAGAGGAGCACAGCAGTAAACAACTTTTCCCCTTTGGTTTTCGTTCTTGTAGTGCAATGAGTGGTAGAAATCTCCGATCAATGTTGGCACTGGGTTGCCTGCAGCAAACAGATAGAAAGCATCCAGATCTACGAAGTTGGGCAAGTTAGGAAATAACACAATTCCATAAATGCATAAAGCCAAAATAGCATTGAAAACCACCCAACAACCGTTCTTGGCGTACTCTTGAGCCTTGCCAACCAGAAAATCTAGAGAGAAACCAGGAACCCCGAGCCAAGAAGTCACTAACAGTTCAGCAGCATTCATATGCAAGGCTTTGGCTAAGTCCTCCAACTTGGGCTCAGCAGCAGAGTGAATGAAGGGAACCTTGTTCTGCACGGGAAGCTCAGTAAACTCCACATACTCTTCAATGGTAGGCCCTAGAATGAAGTCAGCAAATGTAAAACATCTCAATGCGGGGTCATAGAACTGCATCAAGGTGTATAGTCCGTTCATCTCATCAGCAGTGGGCTTGCAGACTAATCTCAGTAATCTCCCATGATTCATTCTGAAGCTTCTCCTAACCTCCTCATCAGCAAGAGGTATCAGACCAAGCACGGAAGTAATATCAGGTGAAGGCAGCTTATACGCAACTGTCTTCCTCAAACTAGCCATAGTCAATACTCAGAAGTCTGGGTGCTAGAACCGGGGAATATGCAAATGCACCTGCAGCACAGACACACGTTAGTGAAATGCAAGTGGTAATGGATATGCAGGCAATGCAATGCAAGTAACATGCAACAGGGACCAAAGCTGTAGCTGAAAAGCCTGAACCCAATCAAGAAAGGTCTCAGATAGACCATCCAGAAGTCATCAAACCCTGGTCTCAGATAGACCTAAAACAAAGCTCCAATACTGGTCTCTGGCAGACCTCAAACCATAACTCTCACTGGTCTCTGGCAGACCTCAAATCACATCTTCAATTGGTCTCTGACAGCCTTCAGAACACTCCAACTGGTCTCTGGCAGACCTCAGAACACATCTCCGAATGGTCTCTGACAGACCTCAGAACACATCTCCAAATAGTCTCTGACAGACCTCCTAACTCTCCATAAATACCCAGGATCTCTGATCAAGAAATAACCGGTAGTCTGAAGGTCTAGTTACCTGCATAACCCCAAACCCTCTCACAGGTGGATGTCCTAGTAACTGACAAAGGTATGGCATCCTATGCGGTCGTCGGCGTCACAGACTTTCAGGGTTGATGATACGATTCCCAGAAGGAGTGGCATCATCAAATCCTGACAAGGCCTCACTTAGCCAACTTCCAAATGATCGGTTCCCGGAGTCGACAATTCAGCTGACCAACAACCCCTTCGACCCAAAGGGTAGAAAAAGAAGCCAACCAGAAGAACCTCGTCCGAGTGTAGATTTCATGAGACACTAATGCAAGCAAAGCCGGCACGCGCCCACTACTTTCTACTCTAATTCTAGGTGCACTCAAGCCCAGGTCCGGCTTCTCACTCAATATCAGATCACCCGTCACACCCCAATACAGCAATAATAAACAGTATATAAAGCTGAAAATAAAGGTCAGAAATATAAATCCATACAAAATCCTCGACGGGAAAACAAGCGTTAGGATTGACTCTCTTAAGGGACGTTGCATCCCAAATGCATAAGAACCATCGCAGTCCTTAGCAGCCAGGGGACGTTGGATCCTCAGCAGAGTCGCCAGTTGTCGCTACTGCGAAAATCGGCGCCGGCTGAACAGAAGAGTCGCCACCGTGCGTTATTTATCCCACGGGAGGGAAAGGAAACGCTCAGAGTAAACCTCGCGAAAAAGGGAAAGGTATGGTCGTCGCAACCAAAACCTGGATTCGGGAGTCGGTTACGCAAGGGGAAGGTATTAGCACCCCTCACGTCCGTCGTACTCGACGGGATCCACGCTTGTTTTCGGGTATGGATTGTTATTCTATCTAAACTATAGGTCAAGGGTTAAAAAGAAAATAAAATGAAAATAAAAATGACTCGGCAAAGTATCGCACTTTATGCCTACGTATTCCCGCCTGGAACGAGAAATCAGAGTCAACGTAGTTCGCCTACCTACGGGAAAGGAGGGGAAGGTTGCTTCGCTAGGATATCGCATCCTATGCCTACGTACTTTCATACAGCATGAAAGATCAGAGCAAACGTAGTTCGGGCTACGTACGACACAAGCTTGTCTTGGTTGATTTTATTCCTTCTGAAAAAGGTTTTTCTGATTAACAGTCCCAGCGGACAAAAAATAACGTCTTGATGAGTTCACATTCTTTTACGGAAGAAGTGTCTTTTATTGTGTTTGAAATCTTTATGTGTTTTTCTGTTTGTTTTGAGGAAGAAGAGACAGAACCCTAACCTATGGTTGCAAAGGGAAACAAACTAACCTAATGTTATCATGCATGGGTTAAGACCTAGTGTCTATCATGCTCCTCTCTTGCGCAGAGAGAAACAGAGATCCTAAGGGACAGGCAGCAACAGAAACAATATCAGATATATACAGTAAAACAGTAAAATGCATGGATGCAACAGTACAAGCGAGGCAAGGGAGTCCCACTCAACCTCGAACCTAGAAAACAATAGGCAAAAGTGAACAGGCTTCACCTTCAACCCAATAGGGTAAGCAGCACACAATACAGTCCAGAAAACCAATCAATACATCAGCAAAAGAAACAGCATCAGCAGCTCTGAATCAACATCTGGCTTCAAGTAATCTCCAACCAGCTACAGGCCTCAACAAGCATCAATCCCCATCTTCATAGCCTTCAGGCAAAGGCTTTGATCATCAGTCTTCTATCTGCAATGGCTTTTCTTCAAGTCTCCAATCTTCAGGGATGAACATCAGTCAACAAGAGGAGATAAATGTTAAACAGTAAACTACCTACCAAGGGTGGTTCATCAACTGTTAACATTAAACAGAAAGTTTTCTCTCAAAAGTTCTATCTTTCAAATACATTCACTGATCCTTCCAAAGGAAGGAGGTGGATATTTGGAAGAGACTTTGAATCATAGAGAAAGGATAGAGGCAAACAAAGCCATCTATGTTTGGGAAGCAAGCTTTCTAATCTAGAGCTCTGCCTAGCTCCTAAACCCTAGTCTCCTCAGCAGCTGCTAGCAAGAACCTCCTCCTCGACTCTGACAGTTGATCTTCAATCTCTGGATCTCCAATGGCCTTCATCTCCCCAAATCTTCAGCTCTCCCAAGCCCCCAGACAATCCCAATACCCATACAAGCAAGCAATAATCCCCAGAGGGCACACCACACCAGTCAATCAGATATACAGCATATCAATAGCAGTAGGGGAATCCTGACTTTTTCTAAGGGGTCTAATAACTACCCATAATCCCTATAGTCCCATAACTAGACTAGTCAAACCCTAAGTCCTAAGGAAAAGAATCAAATCTCCTAAGTCATCACCTAAAACCCTAGTTTTATCCATGTTATTCACACTTACACTAAGCCCCTAAATTTAATTTCTAAAAATGGGAACTAAATTGAATCTACAAGTTCAATGTCTAACCTAAACATCCTAAAAAGAATGGATGAAAAATATGAAAGTATCTAATAGAACAAAAATTAACAAAATCATGTATGAAATGAAACCATTTAAAATTTTATTTATTTAGAAAATATGGGAAAAATATCAAACAAAAAATAAAATGCCATTTTTATTTTTTATAATTTTCTAGACGTCTTAAAGAAAAATATGCAAAAAGAATGAATTAAAAATGATGATTTTTCTATTTGTTATGAATTTTATAAGATGCATGAAAAATATAAAGAAAATAAGAATAAAATACAAAGAAATAACCAGAGGGGGTGAAAATAGCACACAATCCATGTTCAGCGCATTGGGCTTATGAAATTGGGGGGTGCGAATAGCTCTCTGAGCCCAATCCCCCCAATTAATGAAACGCTGCGTTTCAATTTTTGAATTCTCCCACCAAAATTCAGATCAAACGTGAGCCGTTCGATTCCTGGTCAAGTCAATCCTCTCCTCCAGATCCAAGGGCCTGTGAGTCGTCTTCTTCCTCCCTCCGTTTAGGGTTTCAGGCATGAACTCCATGCACGAAAATTCCCTCCAATCGTTCTCCATGCTTTCTTGATGAAAATTAAAAATTCCAAGCCCTAAAATACTCTATAAAACCCAAGGAATCCATGTCTAATCCTAGTTTTCACTAACTCTCGTTGTAAGCTCCAAACAGAAGGCACGAAACTCAGGGTACACCATGCTTGCCTGTTATCAATTTTGCCAGAACTCCAACCTGATTATCCACAGATCATCTACACATTTCCCTCATTATTCTATGCATCATTATATGGATTATGGTCAGTACACAGCTTATTCTTGAAGCTAACAGAAATGGCAACCTGTCATGGATCTCCACGAAGCTATCCCTAAACTTCAAGAATCAATCCCCTAGGGTTTCTAAACACTACTATCCTAACCACATGATCTCTACCAGCCAGAATAGTGAGATTCGAAGAAGTTTACATACCTTGCACTTGATGATGGTGATGGTAGCTAGACCTCAATTCAACCTTTGATACTTGCTGAAAATGATCTCCAATGAATGAGTATGCTTCTGTTTGCAATGATTTGTGCTTAATCTTTGTGAATCAATCTATTCCAACCTTCATGCAAGTTGGAGTTTCAAATTGAATCTCTTCACACAGCCACGAGTTCTCTCCAATCTCTTGTGCCAATTACTCCATGATGATAGTGGATGATGATAGTGACAGAATTCAGAATGATGGAGGAAGTTTTAATGGATTTTTGATGAAAATGCAACTTGGAGTGAAGAAGATAATTGGTATAATCCTTGATCAATTCAGCCACTTCTTGATGTGAATCCTAGGGTTTGAATGATGATGATGATGATTCAATCCAAAGATGTGAGAGTTTTGAGAGATTTGTAAGAATTTGAGTAGCTTATGCAAGAATGAGAAAATGGATGAAAATGGAGATTTTGGACAAATGGGAGCACCAACCCTTGCATGAATCAGCTTGCATGAATATATAGGTTGCCTTAGAACCTCCTAGAACATTGGAGAAATTTCCCTTACACTTTTCCCTTTCAATTTGGATTATGTTACTTTCAATTCAAGCAACCATGGATAACTCACAAATTATGACCTAAGCTCAAAATTCCACTTTAGCCAATGTTTTTAAAATGCCTTTTCCATTCAAAATGACCTATAATTTTGCATCATTTGGCCAAGATATGAAAAATACCATTTTTTAAGCCATTTTTCTTCATTAAATTCACCAATTTTGAAACCTTGTGCTATGGACTTTTCCAATCTCTCATGGTCACTTTTCTAGACTCAAAATGTCATTTGGAGCAAGTTTGATGTTGTAAGTTTTTCCATTTGAGGCCCCCTTGTATGATTTTTGGACATAGGTTAAAATGACCTGTAATTCACAAATGACCAAAATACCCTTTGCTTGCCAAGACCACAAGTTGAGTTCCACACATCATATGAAGGCATACTATACCATTATATAAAGCTAAGACAATGAGGAACAATTCTTATGTTGACCAGAAATTCATTTGAAATCTCCTTGAGGGTTAAAAAAAGCTTGGAAGTCAAGTCACTTTCACAGACAAAATTTCAGATGCCTCAGATGACCTGTAACTTGCAAGGACCATAACTTGAGTTCTATAAATCTCCTTAATGTCTTCCACCACTCAAATTAAAGGTATTGAGATCCTCTACAAGTTTCATGTTGGCCAAGGATCCATTTGAAGCTTGCATGTTGACTTATCTTGCTTGGAAGTTTGACCTAAACTAGGGGATTTTACATAGAAACCCTAATTTAGAAACTCCTCTTCTCCTTGATTTCTCTTGATTTCTTCTTAGCATGACAACATATTCTTATTCTCCATGTCAAATGATGAACCCCACATCTCTCCAGTAGCCCTTAATGCCTTTCAATCAGTCAATTGACCTAGGGTTGACCTAGGGTTGACCCAGATGAAACCCTAGTTGACTGTCTTCAACTGCAATTCTTGTGATCAGATCAACAACTTGTTTTCTTCTCCAAATGACTTTCTAAGCCTCTTATGATGTCTAGATACTCTCCATGCCTTCCATTCACAACTCACAACCCCCTTGTTGACCCTCAGATAGGGGATAGACTCAAGGCTTGATCTGCTGAACTCTCTGCTCTCCAATTCTTTTCTGATGACTTGAATGAGAGTGAATTAAAATAATAACCTCTTGATAGGCCTCTAGAGATGAGAATAATGATTGGTCCCTTGTTGAATGACTTGCTATGCTTATGCTATGCAGATGGTTAGTCTATGTACATGACTCTATATGCAAATGCTAATGATATTGAAACATGAACCAAGTGAATAAGGTTGAGCAAATTTTAGGGTGCAACACACTGTTGTTTACATACTCAACAAATGTCCAACTAGGGCAATACAAGATAAGACTCCAATTGAAGGTTAGAACGGAAAGAAGCCATCAACAAATCACCTAAGGGTCTTTAGATCTATATGCTACATTCATATTCCAGACGTGAAGAGGCACAAGCTTGAAGACAAGACTATACAAGGGATCTTCCTGGGGCATAACACAATCTCTAAAGGCTACCGTGTCTATAACTTACAAACCAAAAAACTCATCATCAATCGAGATGTTGAAGTTGATGAGAATGCTTCTTGGAATTGGGATGAAGAAAAAGTGAAGAAGAACATCCTTATACCATCTCAACTACCCCAAGAAGAAGATGAGGAAGAAGACCCAGGTGAATCTGCTTCACCTCCACCATAACAACAAGATCAAGAACTATCATCACTAGAGTCTACTCCAAGACGAGTAAGATCTTTGGTGGACATATATGAAACCTGCAACTTGACCGTACTTGAACTTGGAAGCTTTGAAGACACGTCAAAGCAGGAAGTATGGGTCAAGGTAATGGAAGAAGAGATAAAGATGATCGAAAAAACAACACATGGAAGTTAGTAAATTGTCCCGTTGGAAAAGATATCATTGGGGTTAAGTAGGTCTATAAGATAAAGCTCAACCCTGATGGCACCATACAGAAACACAAGGTGAGACTAGTAGCTAAGGGTTACTCACAACAAACTGGGATTGACTACAATGAGATATTTGCACCAATAGCTCGTCTTGATACCATTAGAGCTCTAATATCTCTTATGACACAAAATGGTTGGAGTATCCATCAACTAGATGTCAAATCTACCTTCCTCAACGACATACTTGAAAAAGAGATCTATAAGGAGTAGCAACAAGGGTTCATGTCTGAAGGAGAACAAAGCAAAGTGTTAAGACTAAGAAAAGCACTATATTGTTTGAACCAAACACCTCGAGCATGGTATAGCAGAATCAATCAATATTTCATGGGTCGAGGATTCAGGAGGAGCAAGAGTGAGCCTACACTTTACATCAAGTCTCAAGGTCAGTACACTCTCTTACTGTCTTTCTCTATATGTAGATGATCGTATCTACATGATCTTATCTACATGGGAAGGTATTAGCACCCTCTCACGTCTGTTGTACTCAACGAGATCCACTCTTGTCGTTCTAATCAAAAAGTATATTTATCTATAACCTACTTGCTAAATGGAGACTGAACAAAAGGTCACTCGATAGGAGATTGATATCCTATACTTACGTATTCCTTCGTGCAATAGGAAAGTCAGAGTCAACATAGTTCGGAGGACTACGGGTGAATGGGGAATTGTGCTCGCCAAGACATCGCCGTCTTGTGCCTACGTATCCTCATCGAGAATGAGAAAGTCAGAGCAGTCGTAGTTCGACCTACGACAGTTGGTTGGTGTCTTTTCTGAATGATGCTAAACTCACATTCCAGCAGTTAGAGTCGATGCTTGTTTGCGATAGAACAGAGGTAACATGCCCTTTCTGAAAAAAGGTTTGAAAGGAAATTCTGAAGGAAAAACGGTTTGATTTCGTTCAAGTGTTTTAAAGAAGTGGATTGACTTTGTTTGTGACGTGTATCACACTAAAGTCTATGACATAGGATCGAATACTTCATGCTAACGATCCAACGTCTCGCGCACAAAGTACCATAAGATGAGGTTAGAAATTCATATGCTCATCTTTTCCCATTTGCTGAAGGCTCGTGACGCACATTAGACATCGTAGTTATTAAGTATTTTTACTTGTGTTAAGAGAGAGAAGAGGAAAACACAACGCAAGGTCTATGAGAGACTTGATTCTAGATGTTATCATGTCAAATGATCCTATAGTTGAGATTGAAAAAGAGAACTACTCTAATGCTATCATGCGAAAGTTTATCCTAAGTCTAATCTTAATTCAAATTAATTGAATGTTAATTGAATCAAGGTATTCTAAAGGAGCATACGAATCAAGACAAATGATTAAACAATTGCAAAAGGTATCACGAGAAACTCATTAAGCTAACGCCAAGCATTAGGGTGGAGTTCTAACCTATTCAACACCAAAATTAAAATCTAATTGAAATAAACTCACCATCTTAAAAAAAAAACAATATTGAAAAGAAAAAAAATCTAAATCTAATGAATTCAAGACTATAGAAAAAAGGGATTGGGTGTGTTTAATAAAGAAAGACACGGGCCTTTTCCCGAGCCTAATCCAAGCTGCCCTAAAACAAAAAATGAAAAAAACCAAAAACTCAGATATTCAGTTCATCCTCTTCTCCCGTGCTTACTTCGGTTCATATCTCTCTCACCTAGGCTACATTCTCCTTAAAACACAAACAAAATAAAAAATTCCCAAGCAGAAAAAGAAATGGTAATAATCATGGAAGAATGAAAGAGAGCAAAGATAAATACCGATTGGCAAAGGTGATGGCGAGATGAATATTTCGATGCGGAGAGCTGCTTCAGGCAAAGGTAATTCAGTGGCTTTTGATCTTTTCCCCTTCTCATTCACTTCCGATTGTGCAAAAATTTGTACGGCCTCCTATCGATTTTTGTTGGGGTTTTTATGATTTTCTCCTCCCTCCATGAATGCTGGGTGTCGTAGATTTATATAGGCATATGCGTATTAACTTCAAATCTTTGAAATTGAGTGTGAGATTACGACTGGAATGCCGGAATTGTCGTCGATTTCAATTTTTTGCTGATTCAATGATTCTTTCCTTATTTTTACTGATTTTTATGATTGTTTTCGATCCCTTGCCGAAAATAATTATTTATCATGATTCTCGCACTTATTACTCGGTTTTTATGTTTTAGATTGACCATGTTGAAAAAACTCCCCAACTGTGCTTGACATTGATTTCGTGCCCTTCCTCTATCAGTTGTATGATACCTCTTTGATTTCCGTACCTTTACCTTCAAATTCAATTACAGTTAGCCTCCCCAAGGTGTTACTAAACTTTTATAAGAAACATCACTCAAATGGCCCATGCGACATCCGTAGAAATCAGTAGGAAAACATGCCCCTTTCCATCCAGAATTCCTTGTTGTCTATTAGACTAAGTAGTTAGCCCTGGCCCTGTTTCTTAACAACGTGTAATTTGAACACGGCCGAAAATGGTGCGACTTGAAATCTTTGAATCTCTTGGAACCTTTCTACTTTTGGTTTGAATAACTTTGAATTTTTTGAATTTGTATTTTGAACTGTTTTCGACTGCTGCTAAGATTTTTTTTGCGTGAAATGTCTAAGTTTATTTTCCCTTGGAATGCAGGCACTTGATGAGAAGGCTTCCATTAAAAAACTTATTTGCGATGATCATGTCAGCATAGTTCGTTGGAACTGTTCTACCTCAAAGATGTAGACGAGGGTGACGATGAGGGCCAGGGTGCATCAACATTGTTATATGTGAAGCCAATGCCAGACGAGCTTCCAAAATTCACATTTTGGCGAGCTTCGAAGTAGACGTATTTTCAACATGGCTCTGCATCCTTAGTTGTGTAGGACCACATGTAATTTGTTTTGATATTGAGTACAATGTATTTAACGGAAACACCCTAGAATTTGTTCAAAAACGACCAATATGTGCACTTGTGGTAATAATTAAATTCCATGAAATATACTGTCATGGATAAAAGAAAGTTTGCTACTACCACGTGCCTAATCCAGCTTTGACAATATTTCCAAGGATCTTATATCCTAACATTGTATCTCCAAACATTCCATAAGTTTTAATAATTGTATCTATTTTATTTTCATTGCAAATTAACGTGGTTTGATAAATATTTAGAACTTCAGCCGTATTGCCCATTATCGGCCAAAGCAAACCATCAAAGAAGTCTAAAAGGCTGTATTTGGTTTCTCAATCTCCTCGAAGAGTTTAATAGCCTTAGAAATCGAACCAGGTATGAATGAAAGTGGGACGTACTAGTACCGATAAGAACACACATTTGACATCATAACAATGAAGCTGAAGCGTCCCTTCAATCATGCTTCTGTTAACTCACCAATTCGACGACTCATGTTGGAGGCTATTTTCAGCATATTAAAAGTACCTACAAGTCTTCCAAGGACTTAGGAAAATTGAAGTCTTGAAATTAAACACTTCGACCTAAGCAAGCGAAATGGCCTTCGACCGATATTTAGAAGAAGGGTCGAAGTGAGTTTTTGAAATTCGAATCTTGGATGGAGTAGTTATATTTTCTTATGACTAAGAAGGACAAGTGGATCTCATCGGATAAAGGACTGCATGCGGTCTGACACTTGTCAAGAATAGATGGCCTAAGGAGGTTGTTAGCGGTTATTAGCAGTTACTATTATTATTATAAATAGGAGTTTTAGACATAAAACTTAGGGTGTTGTAATTTACTATTGTACAAGTCACTCTTAAAATTACTCCAAGTATCCGAGTGTAGAGAAAGAGAGTATTATAGAGAATGTACGTGATGTAAACACACCATCCTTTTTCTTTTCAATGAAGTTATTTTTTTTCTTTACTTTTGTCAAGTACTTTTATTTATTTGTTTCATCTTTCCCTCTTGTTCATCATTACTACTTCGATTAAGTCTTTCCCTCCCAAAAAAAAAAACCTTTATCTCTTTTCCCCCTAATAATTCTTCTCCCTTCTTTCTTTTAAACATAGTGGATAATTTTTGCCCCCCTTTTTAAGTTATTTCTTCTTAGTATTGTTGAAACACATTTCTAGATAGGTTCAAATAGAAACACCCTTCAGCACATATCCTAGGATTTCGTATGGTCAATCCTGCAAGTTAGTCAATTTGACACCAAATTGATAGACCAGAGGTTGTTTACCAAAAAACACGGTAAACAAAATGGCACACCTGGTGGGACAATGCTGAGCAAAGAAAGTTTTGAGATCATAAGAATCTAAAAATATAAGCCTTATCAACTTTTCTTTAAAATACATTGTATGTTACTAAGAAGTGGCAGAATAACCACTACGAACGAAGAAAGTTTAGTAAGACGTAACACTAGGAATATGGCGACGGAACCCGTTCAGCCAAATGGCCAACAAAATGGCTCTAGCGAAGAAACAAGAAACGACGGAGCGTCGACTTCAACACCATCAACGGGAGAGCAAATAGGGCTCCCGGTAAGGCCTGTACCAACACCTTCGATATTAGGGGCTGGGTCGCCTGTAATAAGACCCTATACTCAACCAGTATTGGAATATATCGGGCCCCAAGTGTCAAATCCTCAGACACCATTAGAAGGAAGCCCCCTGCCTAGGCAAAATCCTCTTCCTCGATTGGTACAGATGCCCAGGAATCCAACGTATGGAATGCCTACAACTGTGATGCAGGGGCTTCAAAATGCTCCCCCCATCTTTTCAGATAACCCTGTGACTTCTCCGTTGCAAGGATCAGGATCTGGTGTGAACATTGGTCGAAGTTTCTAGGGCCAGAGTCTGGGATATTCGACGCAAGGCCCCAACTTGACCAATACCTTAGTCGCATGCTTGAGGCAACAGATGGATGAGAGAAACATGCAAATGGTTCAGACTTTGTCCCAAACTATGGGTGAGATCTTCCAGCCATTGATCCATAACACCACCTAAACCAACCAACAATTGACGCTCCAGTTGACACGGTTGGCTGAGTTTATGGGAGTACCCCCTGTACCCAGAAATCAAAACACAATGGCGAACGTCCCTCGACAAGACGTAAGAAACACAAGGGAAATACACTTAGAAAATCAGGTTAGAGTCGAACCTCCTGTAGTTGAGGCGGTAAGAGAAAATCAAACGAACCAGGTCCATGTTCTAGACGAAGGTAACCAAGGAGTGGTCGTGATAAACCGAAACCAGGATGCAGATCATGTGGTCCAAGAAGTTCGACGCAATAATATAGCCATTGACAACAATCTAGCGGCCATGGTCGAAAGGATTATGGCTCGGAATGGAGTAAACATTGGTTTTACTCGACCAAACTTTACATCCCCGATAGTAGATTACATCCTTCAAACAGAATTACCCCCTAGGACGGAAGTACCAAAATTTACGAAATTCTCAGGGGATACGACGAAATCTACTATCGAACATGTGGCTCGATATGTGATCGAAGTCGGGGAAATAGCGAATGATGAGAGCCTTAGGATAAAATACTTCCCGAGTTCCCTCACAAAAAATGCTTTCACTTGGTTCACGACGCTAGCACCTAACACCATATGTAGTTGGGCCCAACTTGAACGCTTGTTTCATGAGCAATTTTACATGGGCCAGACCAAAATTAGTTTGAAAGAACTAGCTAGCGTAAAACGTAAGTTTTCGGAGCCAACAAGGAATACCTCAATAGGTTTCGATTACTTAAGGCCAGGTGTTTTACGCAAGTTCCGGAACACGAACTGGTCGAAATGGCCGCTGGAGGCCTTGATTATTCCATTCGTAAGAAGTTAGATACCCAATACCTAAGAGATATGGCCCAATTGGCCGATAGAGTTCGACACCTCGAACGTTTGAAAGACGAGAAAACTAGGCTTAACAAGAGCAAGAAAGTGGCCTTTGTCGAAATTGATGACAATATCGAAAGGGCATGCGAGGATTCTTTGAATCTCGAAGAAAATGAAGTAGACCTCGCTGAACTTAAACAAGGCCCCCCCTTATTCTTGTAAAGTATTATCACCCCCACAGGGGAAGAGTGTTGTCGAATCAGAAAGGAATGATAGATTCCCAAAGAAGACATATACCTTCGACATCACCAAGTGTGATGAAATTTTTGATTTGTTGGTAAAAGATGGACAAATGATAGTGCCGCCTGGCGCTAAATTGACATCACTAGAGCAACGAAAAAAGAGAGGTTTTTGTAAGTATCATAACTTTCTGGGTCATAAAACATCTCAATGTTTTCTTTTCAGGGATCTTGTTCAGAATGCAATACAGGAGGGACGACTGAAGTTTGGGGAGAAAACCACCAGCCAAATGAAGGTCGACACGGACCCTCTACAGGTGACGGACACTCACTACACAGAGCCTTTAGAAGCCAACATGATCGAGGTCACTAAAGGTCGCAACTTCTCAGGAAGCATGGTAGAAGTTACTGATGACTTCGTCAAGAATGCTGTGATGACAAAGGTCATAATGAGCTTTGATTGAGGCAGTAAAGAGGAGATGGATACTACCAACATCGACGGAGTAGCGGACAATCCAAAATGGGAGATGGTGACCAAGGAGATGGGTGATAACTTCATCGAAATGGACC
This sequence comes from Lathyrus sativus, assembly GCA_963859935.3. NCBI lineage: Eukaryota > Viridiplantae > Streptophyta > Magnoliopsida > Fabales > Fabaceae > Lathyrus > Lathyrus sativus. The sequence goes on from OZ012741.1 coordinate 78,999,668, forward strand.
AGGCTACTGAAGGTTTAGGTATAAACTTAAAGGGTTTGAATTTGGTCGAGGAGGTTGAGATCAACATGATAGAAGTCACCCAACAAGAAGGTGAGGGGGACAGTGAGTCGAACAACCAAGAAGAAATCACTAAGGAGGCATACCCGAAGCAAGAGGAAACAATTGTGGATTTTCTTCATAAATGTCAGGGAAAGGGTTCTAGCGTGATGTTATGCCCATGATGTAGCGTAATCTTCGACAAAAAGGATGCCCAGAGACTCGAGGGAACACGAAGGCTCAAGCAAAGTGGGAGAATGCCTGAGTTCGATAGACGAAGCAGTTTGCTGAAACACTCTGAACCCCACATCAGAGGCCCCAAAACAAGGCCTACTAGTTTCAAACCCGCTGTTGGAAACACCGATGGTAGGTGGACAAAACCCAACGAGGATAAGCGACAAGGCGAGCAAAGATGGAAGAATTTCAAAGTGAATATGGGTTCCTCAGTTACCTATCGAAAAGAATTCCAGTCTTCGAAGATGGCCCATGTATCCGAGAATTATAAAGGAAAAAACCCCATGTCTCGATCGCAGTGGAGGCGGGAAAAATGGAAAAGAAAAGCTCTTAGAGAAATGGCGTCGAAGGACAAGGCTGAATCTAGTACTAATCTCCCAATAGAGAATCAGAGAGAACCGTCAAAGACGATCAGCAAGACCACGCAACCACCGGTGGGCAAGAAGTTGTTCTCAAACTAGGTTAAAAATCAGAGAGAGATCACTGGGGTCGACGACGAGATGACGGACAACTTCGACTCAGATTCTGATGATTCGTTGAATTTGTTGGTGAACGTAGTGTCAGTGATGCCGAAAGAATATGACAGATTGTCTGTGATCGAAAACTGCGACACAGACGCAGACTGCGAAATGGCAGCACACAAACCTGTCTGCTATTATGTGATGAACAACGGCTGTGTTGAAGAGCAGAATGCTTTCTTCGAACGGCCCACTGAGGAGATGAGGAATCATTTGAAGCCGCTTTACATTACGGCTAAAGTGGAAAACACCCCAGTTAACAAAATTCTGGTGGACTGTGGCGCAACGGTAAATTTGATACCACATCTTCTATTAAACAAAATCGGGAAAAGCGATGCCGACACCAAGCCACACAACATGGTCCTGTCCAACTACGAAGGTAAGGTAGGCTCGACCAGGGGAGTAATCCAGGTAGATATCACCGTCGGAACAGTAACGCGGCCAAGGGTATTCATGGTTGTAGAAACTACAGCTAATTAGAACCTGTTACTTGGACGTGAGTGGATTCATGGCGTGGGGGCAGTGCCATCCTCGATGCATCAAAGGATTGCAATTTGGAGGCCAGATGGCATCGTAGAAAATATTGAAGCTGATCAAGGGTACTTTAGGGCGCCCATCAGCTATGTCGATCAAAGGAACTTCGATAAATACTTAGCTGGTATTGGTCCTTGTGGACCAGCAGACTTCGATTTCAAGCCAGACGACGAAGTCTTTGGCTCGTTATACTTACATCCTGTAAACGGTTTCCGTTGGGACAGAGAGGTGCCAGGAGAAAGGCTTCCATACCTTGGAACCTTGCCGGTGGACCCCACGGGATGGGGAAGTGATTTCAGTAATAATGACTGAAGTCAATGCGCTTCGAAGGATTTCGGCTTATGTGGCCGAAACTAGACTACAAACGGCCCTAGAGGTTGTTAGAAGCAAAATGGTCACAGAGGCCAATAAAGAAGTTCTTCAGAGAAGCTACAAGGAAGGCTTCGACATGGAACTATCTGATGAAACCCATCAAGGAAACGAAAGGCTTGATGCTATCTATGACAATGAGCCTTTGGGCTTCGAGAAAGTTCCATTGGTAGAGGATGCCAAAATGCTTGCGCATGACCCGCTAGAGGAAGTGGACTTGGAAGACGGCAGTATAAAAAGGCCCACTTACATTAATGTCAACCTCGACACTCGATTCAAAGTTGAAGTCATCCAGCTTTTGCGAGAATATAGAGACTGTTTTGCCTGGGATTATGATGAAATGCCAGGATTGAAAAGAGAGTTGGTGGAACATAGACTGTCGATCAAGCCTGGCAAGAAACCAGTCAAACAGAGCCCAAGGCGTTTTTCTCCAGAGGTTTTGTCAAAAATAAAAGCGGAAATCGAAAGACTTCTGCGGTACAAATTCATTCGCACAACCAGGTATGTCGAATGGCTTGCTAATGTTGTGCCAGTTATTAAGAAAAATGGTTCCTTGAGAGTCTGCATAGACTTTAGGGACTTAAACTCAGCAACTCCTAAGGATGAGTATTCGATGCCAGTGGCAGAAATGCTAGTCGATTCAGCCGCCGACCACGAATACCTTAATATGTTAGATGGTTATTCTGGATATAACCAAATCTTCATTGCCGAGGATGATGTTCCCAAAACAGCGTTTCGTTGTCCAGGGGCCATAGGCACCTACGAGTGGGTAGTAATGCCTTTTGGCCTGAAAAACGCTGGGGCAACGTACCAATGAGCAATGAATTCGATCTTCCATGACTATATAGAAACGTTTATGCATATATATATTGACGACATTGTGGTTAAATCCGTATCAGGCAAAGATCATATAGATCATCTTCGACAATCTTTCTTAAGAATGAGGAAGTTTGGCCTCAAAATGAACCCTTTAAAGTGTGCGTTTTTTGTGCAGGCAGGCGACTTCTTGGGTTTCGTAGTCCACAAAAAGGGCATCGAAATAAACCAAAACAAGACGAAGGCCATTATGGAGACCAAGGCACCATCAAATAAAAAGGAATTACAATCCCTGTTGGGCAAGATTAATTTCATAAGAAGGTTCATATCGAACCTAAGCGGCAAAACCCAAGCTTTCTCGCTGTTGCTTCGAGTCACCAATTCGACGACTCATGTTGGAGGCTATTTTCAGCATATTAAAAGGACCTACAAGTCTTCCAAGGACTTAGGAAAATTGAAGTCTTGAAATTAAACACTTCGACCTAAGCAAGCGAAATGGCCTTCGACCGAGATTTAGAAGAAGGGTCGAAGTGAGTTTTTGAAATTCGAATCTTGGATGGAGTAGTTATATTTTCTTATGACTAAGAAGGACAAGTGGATCTCATCGGATAAAGGACTGCATGCGGTCTGACACTTGTCAAGAATAGATGGCCTAAGGAGGTTGTTAGCGGTTATTAGCAGTTACTATTATTATTATAAATAGGAGTTTTAGACATAAAACTTAGGGTGTTGTAATTTACTATTGTACAAGTCACTCTTAAAATTACTCCAAGTATCCGAGTGTAGAGAAAGAGAGTATTATAGAGAATGTACGTGATGTAAACACACCATCCTTTTTCTTTTCAACGAAGTTACTTTGTTTTCTTTACTTTTGTCAAGTACTTTTATTTATTTGTTTCATCTTTCCCTCATGTTCATCATTACTACTTCGATTAAGTCCTTCCCTCCCAAAAAAAAAACCTTTATCTCTTTTCCCCCTAATAATTCTTCTCCCTTCTTTCTTTTAAACATAGTGGATAATTTCTGCCCCCCCCCCCCTTTTTAAGTTATTTCTTCTTAGTATTGTTGAAACACATTTCTAGATTGGTTCAAATAGAAACACCCTTCAGCACATATCCTAGGATTTCGTATGGTCAATCCTGCAAGTTAGTCAATTTGACACCAAATTGATAGACTAGAGGTTGTTTACCAAAAAAACACGGTAAACAGCTTGATGACCTTATCACACGCAATCACCAAACTAGCAACTGCATAACCACTTAGCCTGACACCATTTTCTAACATATAGTTAACACAATTTCATAGCTTCGCGGTACCAATTCACTCAAGCCCGCATTTATAAGAAATCCTAATGAAAAATGTTAAGCTGTATGACATCCCTGATTAGAACCAAACCTAAATCAGCTTAAATCCTTAGTTAGTCTACTCTCACTTATCCAAGAGAACCTTTTTTTTTTGGAATTAATCCTTACATAGAGACCCTCGTGAATCACCCTTCCTTGTCCTATACACTTCAAATCCTATTTAAAGGATTGTAATTACAGTAATGAGTTTCCTCGAATCGCTACCTTAGCCCGAGAAATGATTACAAACACCAGAAGATGATCCTCATCTCAATAGTCTCCATGTTTAAGCCTTTGAATAAGATCAATTAGGATATCTTATACAACAAAAAAATCATATCTGAGACAAAGATCCATCTTATAAAATGACTGGAGAATAAATCCACGAAGACTATGTAATCCAGGTTTTGAGATCCACCTAATATCTATGAGCATATAAGAACAAACCCTAATTCCTTGATCATGATGACTCCTGATGGAGGATAACTTTAAGAAGTTCATGACAAATATAAGCCAATAGAAAACCATGACTCTTCAAACGACCTTGATCCCGTGCATTATGATCTTATGCAAATGAACGATTGTGAGTGTATGGCATAGTGAACAATGCATATGAATCTGAAGCAACATCCGATTATGGGTAGAAAGAATGAAGGTAAATTTTAGGGTACAACAAAAGACCTTTGAAAAGACCGACCTTGATTTGATGAGTTACTTCCTTGGTATAGAGGTAAGTCAGAGAAATGAAGGGATGTTCATCTTGCAAAAGGAATACAGAAAAGGCTCACTTAAGAAGTTCAAGATGTATGGTTGCAAACCTATCGCTACTCCATTTATAACAAATGAGAAACTACATCAATGATGGAGCACCAAAAGGTGATGCTTCCATATACAAAAGTCTAGTTGGATGCCTCTTATATTTGACAGCTACACGGCCAGACATAATGTATGCTACAAGTCTTCTATCAAGATTCATGCAAAGCCTAAGTCAAATACACTTTGGAGCAGGAAAAAGAATTTTGAGGTATTTACAAGGAACAAAAGAATTAGGTATATGATACACTATCGAAACTAACTTAGGATTACTTGGATACACCGACAGTGATTGGGGCAGGTTCGGTAAATGACATGAAGAGCACCTCTGGCTATGCTTTCTCACTAGGATCAAGAATGTTTTCTTGGGCGTCAAAGAATTAAGCTACAGTTGCACAATCCATAATAGAAGCAAAGTATGTGGCAACTATTGAACGAGTCAAGCTATATGGCTTCGCAGGATACTTGAAGACATGGCAAAAAAATAGGATGGGCCTTCTAAAATCAATTGTGACAACAAATCAACAATTGCAATGGCAAAAAATCCGGAACATCACAACAGAACAAAACACATAGCAATCAAGTATCACTTTATCAGAGAAGGTGAAGCAACCAAAGAGATCAAACTCGACTAATTCAAAATAAAAGATCAAATTGCAGACATACTCACAAAGGCGTTGCCGAGATCAAGATCTGAAGAGCTACGAGCTATGCTTGGAGTCACAGAAATTTACATCAATGAGGAGTGTCGGAATTGATACAAATTTCTAGAATATTCTAAAATATAATATGTATGAAAATAGTATAAGAACCTAGAACTATAATGTTTATGAATATGGTAGAACAATCTAGAATTATAAGTATATGAAAATAATAGAAGAACCTAGAAATATCATGATACTCATCTATCATGAAAAATCTAGAAAGAACTAATGTAATATAGAAATATTCACCATCATTAAGAGGTTGGTGACTTGAACCTATAAATAGGCAATTGGTATCTTGTAATTAATCATCTAAGAAATAAATGACATAGCCTTCTTTCTAAATAATTTTCTATAACTATCTATATCAACTATCAACTACCTAAATACCAACAATAACATAGAGTAAGTTTTAACTTAAATTCTTAACTACCATGATTTAAAATTGTTAAAATAGGTTAGTTCATATGGCTCGGCCTGTCAAATTTGGTAAAACATCCTAACTAGGGACAACCATGGTTGTCAAACTCGCGAGTAGACTCGTAAACTCGTACGAGTTTACAAGTCTATGAAGCATAAATGATTAGACTCATGCATAAAATATTTTTTTGATAAACTCTAGTAAACTCGGGTAGACTCTCACAAACTCGTATAGAATCGCGAGTCTATAACAGGTTTACGAGTCTATAAGTTTTTTTTTAATTTTTCTTAAAACCAAAAAAGACCTAAATTCTCCAAAAGATTTTATTTTATTTAAAAAATACCCTTTTTTTTCTTGTACGATAATTAGAATCTCTCTCTCTCTCTCTTGTTTCAACAAAGTTTCTTCCTCCCTTCATCAACGGCGTGAGTTTGTTTTTTCTCTTGCTTTGTTCGTGTTCATAGACGTGAATTAATCCTTTATTTTGTAAGTATTTTCTTATATGATTCAATTTGATGCTTCTCATGTATGATATCTTGTGTAAAGGTGATGCACCATTGTCCAATCAGGTCCAATGATCCCAATGCACATGTACCAATTTTCATGTGACAAAATAGTTTAGAAAGTTTATGATTTATGGCAGAAAGTAGTTTAGGAAGGATATGTTACCTACTGAAGAGTGAGATTTCTATGGAGATATGACTCTAGAATTAAAGAGGTTTATAATTTGTGTTCTAAGCTTAACTTATAGCTCTTCTAGTTGTGAACATAATTGGAATTCCTTTGAAATGGAAATGAATTATTATTTGTTTGTTTATAGACTTGATTTTAATATTTTTAGAAACATTGAGTTGAATTATGATTTACTTTTTAGGTTCATAAAAATAGAAGAAATAGGTTATATCAAAAATAGGTGAATAATTTGGTTTATGTCATGTAGAATTTAAAGTTGAAAAATAGAAGAGGAAAATCAAATAGTGTTGTTATTTCATTTGTGTCATATACGAGACATTTATAAGTTTAAGAACACAGGAGTGTGTAATATATGTGTAAATTATAGGTTTTTGAATGTCATTTTTAATTTTCCATAGTCTCGTACGAGTTTGCGAGTCGAGTCTGTGAGTCGAGTCTACAAATCCTAAACGAATCTGAATAGACTCACGAGTTTGACAACCTTAAGACAACCCGTATGTTCCACAGATAGTTTGCTTGGCCATATAAAAATGAATTCTAAAATTTATACTAATGTTGTAACTTTCTCTTGTTGTGAACTATATTCCAAACACACCAAATAAGATATTCCTCTATAATTTATGTTACTTGTTTTGAGAATAAAATATAAGTTAGTGCAAAGTACATAACTTCTACTTACCTTTTAGTTTGGATTTGTTATAGTCATGTGTTGTTGGAATCTCAAAATTAATATATGCTTTTGTCAAATTTGATTTTATTAATAAAATTTGATGTTTGGTTATTTTCCATCATTAATTTGGTGTCTGGAAGAATTTTATTTTTATTGTATGATAATATACCAATATTTTATTTTCATAAGTAGTTTACAAGTAAACTATTTTCAAATAAGAAATAAAAAAATCATTAACAGGTTTATCAAATGTTTATTGAGTTGGCATAAGAAGATTTTTGAAGACCACAAGGCCAATGGGATAGTTATCTTTGTTCTGGGTACCGAAATTGTCATCATCTATAACCTAAATTTCACTGACATGATAGATTATTGGACACCATGCAACTTTATCAATACCTATTAGCATTCTTTCTGAGAATTTTAGCAGAAGTTTTTATATCTTAGTGTTTGATTTCATATAATAGTGATTTTTTTTTGGATTTAATATACGTCATCCCATAATGTTAGCGAGATTTGGTTTAGGGAATTTCTTATACTGCATTATAGAGTGGAAAAACACCCTATAAAAAATTCAAAATATTCCTCAGATTTCAGAGATACATCTCCGGGCGCACTTTGTCTTAAGTCAAAACGTTAATTGATTCGAAGATGTATCTTCGAAATATTTTAACACATATCTCATGTATCCCCTTTGAAAAGCCCATTTTACATGTTTATTGTTCGGGAGATGTATCTCCATTTATGATTTTCGGAGATGCATCTCCGTTTATGATTTACGGAGATACATCTCCGTAACCTATCATATCAGTGTGGGTTATGCTATTTTTATGATTATTCAAATGAAAATGACAATTTATAAATGTTAAGGACCCTGTTATGTGATGAGCATTAAACCATACATTCAATATGCAAAAAATGACATATATAAATCCAGATGGTCAAAATAACTCATTAGCTGATACATAATGAAGGCGAAATACACAATAAAGTAGAAATAAATCAAAATAAAATATAATCGTTAATGAATTCAAAGTACAAATATTATATATTATTGTGTATGTCGGACTACAGCTTCTAAGGACCCTCTACCCCTGTCTCCGACGCTTTCTCTGATACATTAGTGCCCCTCGTGCTTCCATCATAATGGAATCTAGGATCTGCCTCATCTCAGGTCCATTAGGGAAGATAGCTCTGTCAATATCTGCCTACACAATCTCCACAATGCGATAACATCTAGGAAAGACATCATGAGCATGATTTAATTGTGCCTACTCCTCTTCTAATATCTCCTAATGAGTTGGCCTAGGTTAATCTCCTAGAGTAGTCTGCACCATATATAAATGTGACACCCTGAAGAACCACCTGATGTACTCATCGACATAGTTCAAATCGCTTGTAGCTATGGTACTTCGTGCCTCCTCTAATTCCAGATAACTAAGATAATCATCAAACATAGCATCAATATTTCTACGTGTCATAGCAAGAGGAGCATATACAACAGGCTGTATGGGAATAGTCTTAGTGTAGCCAAAATTTTGCATGACACTCTCAAGAAAATGAGGAAATGTCAGACGTGATTTGCAAGCCAACCATCACAAATATAACACTATATCTTCAAATGGCCGCGTCTCACGGTGGTATACATAGTTGTTAAAATGCATATCCTCGTCAACCAAGCGGTCAAGATACACTCTGAACTACTCTATCACCCGGTTCCTTCTGAACATGGAAAATTTAAAAGTATGTGACATATCCTTAGTATATGTCGGTACATACGACCAACCAGAGATGCGCGAGAAGTGCTGGAGTATCTAAGCCTGAAAAGTGTTGGAACATGCGAATCATCAATAAGGGTGTTGCAAAAATGTAATGACAATGACACACAAACACTAAAAGACACATAAATATTACTCTCAGTAGTTTGATGTTGCCTATCACCTTCTTCATATTCCACCTATCGCACTCTGATATCTTCGAGTGCAAGTAGACCAAACAAGCGACCCCCAGTTGTACTCACGGATCCGCTCAAATTCTTTAAAGTACCGTAGGTAGACGACATCCATATAACTGACACTCTTGTCCACAAATATCGCAGTGCCAACTAAATATAGTAGGTATGCTCTCATAGCCTACGCTCTATGGAGCCCCACCTGCTCACCATGACCTCTAGCATGCTCTGCTCTAAGGAGCTCATTTGGATATATCTTTTTTCAGGAATTCAAACCTAGCATGAACCCCTCTGATTTTTCTAACTCCCTCATGGCATCCTCTGGGTTAACTCTCAGATAGTCTTCCATCAACTCGAGTGTCTCGTCTTTGCTAATCCCCTCATGACTTAGAAGTCTCTCTTAATCGAAATATGCAGCAAACACGACACATCGTTGAGAAAAAGTATAATAAATAAATAAATAAAATACCACGTAGATTCTAAACACTAAAAAAAAACGCCTGGACAAGTCACGTTAGCAAACATGTGATCTTTACATTACAAGGGGGAATCAAGAAGAAAAAAAATATTACAAAGGGTAAACCGAATCTCGCTAACATTACAGTGACATATATTTAACCCAATTTTTTAAATAGTAAAATAAGTATACTAAGAGAAAACAGATACTGAAACATCAGTGTTGGGGCATTCTCAAACAAAATGTGAACTAAAATCTTATACCAAAATACACAGAGAGTTCATCAAATAAAAGCTACTTCATTCCAATGCTATAAGCTTTCTTATTGGAGGAATTCTTAATGCAGTTGCTCAGAATATTCCAATACTATCAATATCAAAAACCTCAATGATTGACTAGACTAAAAAGACACCAAAGAAATTTCATAAAGAAATCTTCAATATATTAATTAGGCATCTTTTTAAATGTTTCAAACATTGTTTTGACTCAATTTATTGGCACTGAGTCACCATAACGTTGTACTATTATAGACTAGACAAGTAGTTAATAAACTAGACAAAGAGTTATTGAAAGAGGTAAAATACTAGTAAACCATTATACTAATAAAATTCTAATAGTTCAAACATTTAAACTCCAAGTTATAACATATCAGAGCAGGTAGGGTAGATGGCGAAGAGCTCTAGTGTAGGAGTAGATGACAAAGAGCACTCGCATATCCAAGAAGGTAAAGTAGTCCTCACAAGTTCTCATAAGAAAAAGGATTGAGAAGTCTCATGCATCCTATACTCTCCAATATAGATGAGGTAGAGTTGGATGAGGTAGATATCTTGATGCATATCTCGATGCTGCTGTTGTTGACGATGTATACACACTAGTTTAGGAGGATATAAAGAGTGACACGAAGGTGGTATCGCACCTTAAAAAATAATCGAAAATATGACCCTCGCGCGAAAGGCGAGGAAATGCAGTTCGACAGAGTCTCCACCAAACTTTATTTATCCCAAAAAGAGGGAAAGGAAAATATCGAGAAAACCTTTAAAAGAAGAGATAAGAACACAGTCGTCGCAACCACGTCCTAGGTTCAGGAGTCAGTTACATAAGGGGAAGGTATTAGCACCCCTCTTGTTCATTGTACTCAATATGAACCTCTTACTTCTATTTAAGATGAATGTTCGTTAAACTTATATGTTTTCTTCTCAATGATAAATGCAAAAAAAAAATGGTAGATAAAAGGATTCGATGCTCGGGGAAAATGGGCGGTTTTAGGATAGGGTGCTCGCCGAGGATTAGGGCCCTTGTGCCTACGTGTACTCATTCGGACGAGAATGAGAAATCAGAGCTTTCGTAGTTCAACTACATGAAATGATAGATGGGAAAACATAAGATGTATAGAATTGTGCTCGCCTAGATCATCGCAATCTTGTGCCTACGTATGTTATATTCAAATGAATGAAAAATTAGAGCGTCCGTAGTTCATGGAGACGACCACAAAAAGAAGGGGTTAACATGTTTAAGTTTGGTTTGGATGATAATTAATCGAAGCTTAAGAAAGGCTCCTCGAGCCCAAGTAATCGGGAGAGGGAGTCAAAGGCGTGATTTTATCTCTCTCTTTTTCATCTTGAAAAGAGGTTGTGTTTGAAGAATGTTTCGAATAATGAGTGATCAAAAGACAATTTGAATGTTGTCGAGTTAGAAGTGATTTAGAGGCGTCAATTTCTCGCACATGAGTAAGAAAACTCACATCCAAACAACTGAAGAGAGATCGAAGACTCAGTCCTTCTCTTTTTCACCTTGAAAAGAGTTTCGATAATTGTTAATTGTTTTGAAGTTTGAATTGAGAAAATCCGCTTGATGCTGGATCAAGGGTTTGATTGTATTTGCGTACGAAGAAGTTGATTTGAAAATGGTTCAACGATGAATCGAGATTTTGGTCGAAAAGAGGTGATAATCGATCCTAGTCCCTGGGGGTGCTCCTAGTAACGAAACCACGATGAGATGTGTGAGTGTGTGTGTGTTAGGTAGATGGCGATGCTAACGAGCAATCGACTTACGAAGGGTGTTTTAAAATGGCTCAACGATGAATTGAGAATTAGTTTTAAAATGGTTTAGTTTATGCTATTCCTTAGGGGTGCTCCTAGTAAACAAACCACAATCAAAGCAGTACGAATGCGTACGAAATGGGAGCCAGGTACAAGTAAGTTACACGGGATTGCACGAAATAAAATGTCTCATTGTTAGGTAGCCCAAGAGGAAGTCGTGTGTATGCGAAGTGTCCTAAACTAAGCCATGAGCGCGAGTCGGACAAAAGCTCCAAGTTAAGGTTTCTGTACAAAGTCTATGTTCCGTTGCTCGAAAAAGTAACCACAGTTCACCAATTTAGACTTTTAGGGTTTTAATATTTATTAGTGTGTTTTGAATAGTTTGAGTAAGATATGAATAAGATGATTATGATATGAATATATGAATAATATAATCAAGAATAATATCAACAATAATATAATCAAGATAATATCAACAATAGTATATGAACAATGATATATTGACGGGAATTAAAGCAAGAGTATATTGACAAAAATTAAAGTTAGTGGTTAGTGATTAATTGGATGAATTGGGTTGACTATATCGCTAAAACGTCGTAGCACGATCTATGACGAATATCATACTATAGGAGGTTGCGCAAAATGATATTTGTGCTAAAACATGATGGAGAAATGATACTGGGGATCATTCTCCAAAGAAATCGTGCCACACGAAATGAAAAGAGAATAGTCTCGTCTTAATCATAAACTTTTGTAAATTAATCAATGGTAGGCTATAATGATTCCAAAGTATAGAAAATGATGTCAATGATCATTCACTACAGATTTGAAATAATGAAGGTTAAACAACCTCAACCAATCAACATTCACGAATAAAAAACTTCATTGACAAATAATTGAAAGCAAATGGAAATGAAAATCAAAAGAGAAAATTCAAAGATTAAAACATTAATAATTGACTCAAAATATTTTGCATCAAAATCTATTATAAAATAAATATCAAAGAAATAATAACAAATAATACAAAAAATAAAATAAAATAAAATAAAAGGGGAAGGGGTATGGCGTTTGGAAATGGGTATGTAAGTGGACATGGAATCACTTGGGCTTTAATGAAAGCCCATCATCCTTTCTTACAAAAAAACAACACGGTTGAAAAAAAAAGGGTGGAGTCTTAGAAAACATGGTGTGGAAAATGGTTGCATATAGTGGAATCATGTGGGCCTCACTGACCCATCATCCAACCCTCCAAAAATATATTACGGACAAAAAAAAAAGAAGGTGGGTGGAAATAAATGACATGGGCTCCATGGCCCATTGTGAAACACGGTTCTTACAAAAAACCTAAAAAAAAAAAGAAAGGATAGATTACAATCTTTTAAAACCCAAAACCATCAGCACACAATCTATACTTCGCATCTTTTCCTCCCAGAACCAAAATCCGCATTCTCTTTAAAACACAACAAAAGCTAAAACGGTAAAAACAAAGAAATGCTCAGAGAAATACCCTCACCGCGCATCACCCTCAATTTTAAATGAAGAAGAACAAATCGAGAAAAAACGAAATCAATGCATTCAACCTTCTTTTGAGTGGACCGTATCCGTCTCACATTCGATTTTGGTCCCTGTTCAGATTTGTGAGTCTCTCTTCTCATCAAATCATTCTTCTTTTCTCTCTGCGTTCTTTTGATTTGGTTTATGGTTTGTTGTTGGTGGTGGTGTGTTGTGGATTTTCAATGTCGAAGGGGGTTTGTTGTTGTGGATAAAGGGGATTTTTTTGCCGAATTTTCTTGGCATTGTGGCTTGTCTCAATGAAGAGAGGTTAAGGTTTAATTATAGTTATATGCTTTCCTATCCGAACTTTATCTTCATCATCGTTGTTATCCTTCCTTTTCTTGGCCTTCTTTATGGCTTCGATTGTTTTCTTTGGCGATGATTTATCTTAGTGGGGGATCATTTCTTACACGGTGAGTCTTTGTGCCTTATAAATCCCTTGGGGGAACCTCGGTGCTTTTTCTATCATCTGTCTTTCCTCCCTTTTAGGCGTATAGGCCTAATCTCCCACTCTTAATAAATTCTTCGATGGTGTATTTCAAATGGATGCATTTTCTCGTGTTGCGTTTGTGGCTTATTTGGAAGCAAAAAAACTTCGGTGTGTTTGTCCTTGCAGATTCTTTAATGAGGTGGTGGTACCTCCCCCTGACCTCTTTAAATTTACTAATTTAGTATTGAACACTCTTGTAAATATTTTCTCTTGAAGTGTTGAATGGGTTGTTAAAGATGAGAGTCTTGCATGTGGTCTCTAGTGTGCATCTTTATCTGTGTTATAACGACGTTTGTTATCTTTGAGTTGGCTACTCGGTAGGTTTCATGCTCCTCTGTTTCTTTTTACATCTACGACTAAGCATTTCTCCTCATAATTAATATAAGGTTAAGATTGAGGGAGAAGGTCATTCATGCTCCACGCGTCCTCTAGCCCTAACTTTTCACGAAACATGCAGTTTGTCCTTAATCCTTTCTTGAAGATCCATCATTTCAACCCATCGTTGAACCCTTCTACTTCCACGGCCATTTTTGTGAGATGGTTGATACATTCTCAAAGGATTTGCTTCTTTTTTTAGTGAACTCTGTTGAGGACAACTATTGTTTTTAGTTGTTGTAACACCCTAAATATATCCAGCGTAATTAAATAAATATCAGAGTATATTATTTCGAATAATATTTAGGATGTCACACAATTACCACATTCTACTGTTCATTTGACATGATGTATAACACATGCAACTCAACATGTCTGAAGACATCAAACTTTTATTGAACAGTGGAAGCATCAAAACAAACAATTATTCATGGCATAACTATGTTTTCAAAATAAACATAAACAACGATAAAACTAGAGATATCCAAAAATTTATATCAAAACATCAAAAATATAATGTTCCATAACCCCGGTGTTACACATCAGTGCATACACCGACACTAAAAGAAAGACAAAAGACTTTATCTTCATGCGAGTTATCTGCATGATGCCCATGTAAAGACAACATTCAAACAAAAGGCGTGAGATATCATAATTATATAAAGGAAAGCATGATAATAATCAAGTATTAGATTACTACACGCGCAACACCGATTCCACAACATACATTCATACAACCAACACAACTAAGATCCGACAAAATAACAAATACAACTAAAATGTAATGCATTAAGACTCACAACTGGACTCAATGCATGTGGTGCCATTCAATTTCTATTTCAGAACCCGATCTCTATTTCAGGATCACAATTCCCGTCGGAATTTCCATAACGTCGCTCACACCCCACACGGGTACACGACTTCCATGGTAGCTTACACCCTACATGGGCATGCGATCACCTCAACAACAACAACAACAACAACAACAACAACAACAACAACACATTTCTGCATTTAGAATCCGGATAAGACGCTCACACCCTACATTAGCACACAACTTATATCACAACTCATGAAACTATGAAATGTATGACAATAACAACAACAACAACGATCGTCTAGAAAATGCATCATGACACTACAAGCCACAACACAACATGTCATGCAGTCCAGCAACAACGACATACATCATAGAAAACATCCCAAGGCATTTACAACCATATCACACCACAACATAATTATAATTATATGTTTAATCCAACCAACAGAATAATTATTCCACTTTTGTCACCGAAACTATTTTTAGACTAAAGTTCAACACGTTAGCTTCCCGACGCTTCGAACGACACTCGAATCGGACTCCCGAAATAAAAGTTATAAATTTTTAAAGATTTTTAAAAATTGGTCTCATTGTAATCAGTTACCCCAAATGAGGTAACCGGTTACACCCCTGGTAACCGGACACACAACACAAAACGCACTCAGTGTAACTGGTTACCTCAAACATGGTAACCGATTACACCATGCCAACTTCCCTAGAAAACGCAGTTTTTAGACAGTGTAACTGGTTACACCCGCAGTGATAACCGATTACATTGTATGTGTAATCACTTTTTCTGCAATTTATCACACAAAAATCACTTTTGAGTCATTCCAAAAACTTGTTTTTCCCACGATTCAATTGCACAATATTTTGCTACGAAAGTTCACTTTTCCAAGTATCTAAACCCCCAATTTCTTTCCCCAAAAACATTCATAACATTGTTCCGACTCTGACTTGCAATCACATACAACAACAACATTAACATCAAGCAACCATCAAATAAACGAATCAGCAACAATTTCATCAAACTACAACAGTCCCAACATCAACATTCTTCGGGAATTAATAAAAATAAACAAATATCATTCCATCAAAATTATGAATAAAAAGAAGAGAAACACAAAATCTACGTGATAAAATCTACCCATCATTATCATGTTAACCCTTAGATAATTAGAACACCACCCTTACTTTAGAGCTCTTGCAACAATGAATTTCTCTCTTCCCTTGTCATATTTATCACTTCACGTTCTTTCTTCCTCTTTTCTCCAAAAAAACACGTTCTGACAAGTTATCCTTCCAAATACCATTTTCTATTATTATATTATTATTAATATTATTTTCGTCTAAAATAATAATAATAATAATAATAATAATAATCACTAATTATTTATTTTTAATAATATTTAACTAATATTATATTATAATTCAATTAGTCTTTCTCACCACACCACCTATTTCTAAATAATTGATCACACGCCTCTCAACCCTTAAAGTTTATAATCCTAAAGTTACTACCCTTTACCACAGGGTACCTGAAACACACCAAAAACACAGATAAACACATATATATTCACAACGTCATATAATTAAATTACGCAAAATAAGTGAAATAAGTCGGGGCGTTGCAGTTGTCGTTTTTGTGATGTAAATTGTGTCATCAATTCATCATGAACCTTCTCCAATAATTAATAAAAATTTCTTCCAGGGTCTTGAACCGTGTCATAATGGATTCTTTAAGAGTTAACACAAATAGTTTGAACTTTATCACACTCCTAGCATGGTGATAGTTGAGCATGGTGTCGACATGCTCTGTGTACTCATATGGATCTATAATTCCATCGTGATTGTCTAGCTTCGACGGTTTTTTAAGGGATTCAGGAATCCTACAATCAATTATATGTTTTGTGAACATGTTCTTCTAACAACAATAAGAGTTTGATGCATGGAACCTTGCCTATATTCTTTTGAGAATGGTGTAAAGGGCATTTTTTAGGGCGACAATCTTCGAGAAAGATGTGGCTACCATTTCCACCTCTCGAATCACGTTGAGGAGATTTTGTAAGTTTAAAGAAGGTGGTATTTTGGCAATTTTGAGGCCTTTTGGTGTTGTGACGTAGTGTCACTGAGAATTGTGTTGGGTGAGGCCCTAATGTTTTCGAGTTGTAGTTTTAGTTGTGTAGCGGCTCAAGACTGTGATTTTTCTTATGTTTTTTTATATGTAAGACTCTCTCATTCAAAAGCGGTGCATTTTGTTATTGCACTAGATTATATATATATATATATATATATATATATATATATATGCTTCGTATGAGTTTTTTAGCTCCCTGCATCTTGAGTGTTACTTGGAGTTGTTGCACTATATTATATATGCTTCTTATGGGTTTGTTCGCTCCTTGCATCCCGAGTGTTGCTTGGACTTACTAAAGGTTCTAAAGCCTTTTTGTTTCAGGTGTTTGCGTTCATGTTGAAGGTTGTTTTGAGGTTTGTCATTGAAGTAGTTGTTGAAAAGGTTAGAATGACGACACGACTTGAAAATTCATGTGGCTGACTAGTGTAGGGATCGAAATCTAAGGAGATATGATGGTTAGAGATGTTACTATAACCGAACTGGAATCAAATTGTTTCTCCCCGCGGCGCAATGAGTATCTTCACGAGTAGAAATAGGGACCCGAGTGGCAACTTCGGTAGTAGGAGTAATTTTACAATGGACTGTCAATCGAGTTGACTTAGATGCTTCCATTGATGGTTGAGAAAATTCGTGGTGATTCAAGCAGTTAACAAGAACGATTGTGACGAGGCAGTGAAGAAGATTAGAGGAGTTCGATGTGAATTTTGTGTGAATCAAGAAACAAAACCTTCAAACAGTGACATTATTCCATTGTAAAACTTGAAGGGGATCTCCGGTAGAGAGAGAAGGGGTGTACATGTAAGGTTATCACTCAAATGTCTAAGTCAGTAAGGTTATAGAGGTGTAACTTGCTATAGTGAATGAAATTGTCCCTTTGTATGGCATGTGATCGAGCTTATATACGGGTGGCCATTAAAATTTCCCCGATGAACACAACGTGAAATGGGGAGACCGTTAGATTGATACAAACGATTGTAATGAACATGGTGTCAAGTTCAAGTATGTGGCCTCTTAACAATAGTTTATCTATTCATCGTCTTTAAACACACATAAAAGCCCAACAATTTATAAAATTAAAATTTTAGACCTAAAACTTTGATTATTTTTTCCCTCTACTTTTTAACCATAAAAAACACTTAAGTGCCCCCAAAAATGGAGTCTTTATTTTTAATATTTTTCTTTAAATATATGACTTTTTAAATAAATAACAAGAATAAGAAACTAGTTGTATTAACAAATTTATTGGTAATTGGTAATTGATATGGTTTTATAAATTTATTCCCAAGATTATAGAATTAATTAGCATTTTTATCGTACAACATATTTGAGGGGCGAATGGATGTCATAAAAAGTGTGCACATGTGCGTGAAAATATATGCTTCCCACTAGGCAGAAATTTAAGTTGATTTTAGGTGTAGTAGCCTAGTAGGAGACAAAACCCATTCCGAAAGATATTTCTAAATTTTAGTGTCTAGAATATAGATTCTCAACAAAGAAAATCGGACTAAATTTTAAATAGATTTGTTTCAACTTCTAACCGTCCAAAGGATTCGAATGCGTCAAAGTTGGAGCCAAATATAAATGACAGATCGTTACTCTGTTTACTGTGCTTTCTCTACAGAATTCCTCAGTAAGGATATAACTTGAGCTGGCTCGGGGGCTCCAAACACTGAACTTCCAGCAACAATGCAATTCGCTCCTGCTGATGCAGCTGCGTCTATGGTTGAAGGTCCTAAACCACCATCAACCTGCAACCAAAATTGGACATGTCTCGGTCACTACAAAATACCATTATCACTAGCGGTGCATACTAACATGCTCTAGCAGAAGCATTCTATCACCTCCATGAATACAATAATTGGACAGAAAATAAAATTAAGTTGTTTTCGTCAAGATCCTATGTAAAAAGTAAAAGCTAAAACTGCAGAGGCAACAAGAAGTAAATAAAAGATCGTTGTCACTGCCTCTGTCATTGGACAAAATAGCGAGAACATTTACAAAGTGTAAAATGTTAAGGACTAAACAAGTTCATGAATTGATAATGTGAAAAACGTAGATATTATTGTAAGTTTACAACCATGAAGAAAACATGCATATAGAAAAGAAGTTATGAACAAGATAATACGCAGAGATACCTCTATGTCAAGTGATGGATACTTCTTCCTCAGTATTCGAACCTGGTTTGAAAAGAGGGGAAAATTAACTACACCATAAATAGAGATGGCATGGCATACACAAGAGTTGTCAGCTAGTGTTGTCAAATAGCGGCGTAGCTGAATTTTAAGAAACAGTATTGTTCCATGATAAACGATTTAGAACAAAGTATCATCAAATAGTGGCTATAGATGTAGAGTAGCGGAACTCGGCAAAAACGCTATTTTCCGTAATTCGTGATTGATAACACTGTCATCAGCCAAAAGACAAAACTTAAGAAAGTAATATAATACCTTTTCCATCATCTCTGGCATGAATTTTTGTCCTCCAAATCCAGGTTCTACAGTCATGACAAGAACCATTTCCACAGGATTTTCGGATTCAACCTGTGAAAAGAACACAGAGGGAGAGAGAGAGATCTTCTAAAGGCTAAAATCTCATAATCAAAGATGTATCTGTTCTCAAGTTTATGCACAAATATACTCAGTCACAACAACAACAACAACAACAACAACCAAGCCTTATCCCACTAAGTGGGGTAGGCTACATGATGGGTTCTTTTCTGATGAATGGAACAGTTACAGGAAAATAGAAGAGAATAAACTGTAATTGTATTAAGATCTGAACAATTACAATTAAAGTGTGAAACAGACTGTAATAACAGAAAAAAGGTAGAAGACAAATTGGTAAATGATTATACCAATCCCTAGGCACGCAGGCCTCCCACAAATCACTCCAAAGTGACCCCACTACTAACTGAAAACTTGGCTACCTCTCTATTCTCTTCTTAATCCTTATATGGCACTACTGTCACATGCATCTCACGCCTTCAGGTGATTCTTAGCCACGTCATGCTTCTTCCTTTTCCTTGTGTACACCTTCCAAGTCTTAGGTTTGGGCCCATACTCAATGTCCACATTCTCATTTAATTCACTATCCGCACCTCCTCTATCAATACCACCCTCCTTCAAAACATCCTTGACCTCAAGGATAAAATCTGGAAACTGGCCCTGCAAAAAATCATTATCTTCCCAGGTCACATCATCAATAGATCCATTTTTCCACTGAATCAAACTTTGGACAACAACCACTCCTTCTTTCATGGTTATTCTAGAGCCAAGCACCTTCTCAGGATAATGTTCCACCCCTATAACCACCTCTAACTCCTTAGGCAGCTCCCCTTGGACTTCGTAGTCTCCTACAGCTTTCTTAAGTAAAGAGACATGAAAAACAGGATGTATCCTGGACTGATCAGGCAATTGCAACTTATATGCTACCTCCCCTATCTTCTCAATAATCTGGAAAGGACCATAAAAACGAGCTGCAAGCTTCTGATGGATTCTTTTAATAACGGACTGTTGCCTATGAGGCCTCAACTTAAGGAAAACCCATTCTCCCACTTCAAACCTCACATCTCTCCTACTCAAATCCGCATACTTCTTCATCTGCTGTTGGGCTCTTAACAAATGCCCCTTCAACTGAGATAAAGCCTCATCACGTTCAGCCAACTCTAAAGCCACCGCTGCCACTTTTGTTTCATTACTCAAAAATCTGAGCAAGTTAGGGGCAGTCCTGCCATAAACTACTTCAAACGGAGTTCTGCCAATGGATACATGATACGTGGTATTGTACCAGAACTCTGCCCAAGGAATCCACTGAGACCATGTTCTTGGCTGCTCTGATGCAAAACAGCGTAAATAACTCTCCAAGCACCTGTTAAGAACCTCAGTTTGACCATCCGTTTCAGGGTGATAAGCTTGAACTCATTTTGAGCTTAGTGCCCTGTAACTTGAATAATTCCCGCCAAAAATGACTAATAAAGATAGGATCCCTGTCACTAATGATGGATAGTGGAATTCCATGCAGTCTCACAATTTCCTTCACAAAGACCTCTGCAATGGTTTTAGCAGTGTAGGGGTGTTTCAGAGGGATAAAATGGCCATATTTAGACAATCTGTCCACAACAACCAGTACAACATCAAAACCCTTAGACTTGGGCAAACCAGTTATGAAATCTAAGGAGAGATCCTCCCAAACAGCATTTGGAATAGGCAACGGTTGCAGAAGACCCCCAGGAGTTGTAGCTGCATATTTTTGCCTTTGACACACATCACAAGATCTTACAAAATCACGTATCCTTTTTTGCATCCCTACCCAGTATATATTTTCTGCCAATCTCCTATAAGTCCTTAAAAACCCAGAATGGCCACCGCTTGGAGTGCTATGAAATTCCTCGAGCAACAAAGGAATTGATGGTGACGTGGGAGAGATAACAAGCCTTCCCTGATAAAAAATGAAACCATTGCAGAGGTAATTTCAGAAGAAATGAAATTATGGCTTGCTCCACTATCAATCAATACCAGCACCCCCACATTTCCTATCATTCCTTCAATCTTCATGGTCCTGTACTCCCCCATCGTGCCTAACACTCCCATCGCCTTGCACTCAATCTCAGTTTCTTCTTCACTTTCCTCTTCCTCCGCCTCCAACGACACAATCTCCCCTTCTTCATTCAAACTTTCCCCCTCGCCCAGAATCAGCAACCGCATCGATCGTTCCGGACATTTATGGAGCGTTGGGTGATACTTCCCCCCGCACTTGAAACACAATCCCTTTGCACGTCTCTCTGCCATCTCGTCGTTGTGGATGCTTCGTATTCCCTTCCATTTCTCACTCGATCCAGAGTTCTCACCCTTTTTTGCAGTAGAAGATAATGATGACGTGGAATTTGCATTGGACCCAATTGACCCACTTTTCTATGTCGGGTTGGACCAAACCGTATTTCCGGGTCGGGCAGAATCCTTTTGAATAGACCCGTTCCGATTCTTAAAAATTGACCCAGCCCACTCACTCCGGCCCATTTTCTCATTTGTTCCTTTTTTTCCAACGTACCTCTCATCTTCGTCTTCACCCTTCAGCTCGTCTTCCACGTCCTTCGCCATTCTCATCATCTGCATCCTGTTTTTAGGATTCAACGTACGCACCCTCCTTCGGATCTGGGGTTTTAAGCCACTCATAAAATAACCCAGATATTGTTCTTCCGGAAGTCGTCCTACCTGCGACGACAACAACTCGAAAGTCTCAACAAACTCCTCCACACTTCCCTTCTGACGAAGAGTGGATAATTCTTCAAACGGATTCTCCAATCGACGACCGCCATAACGAGCGATCAACGCTTTCTTCAACTTCTCCCATGACAACTCGTCCTCTGTTTCCCTTAACAAATTAAACCAATGGATAGTTGCACTGCTCAGACGAGCAAGCTTTACTCGCATCTCTTCCGATGTATTTTGGACATCGAAATAGATCTCAGCGCGCGTAATCCACGCAACCGGATCTTCGCCGTCGAACACTGGAAGCTTCACCTTCTTGCCGGAGAGACGAGATTCACCGTTTGAATGATCACCCACTGACTTCTCGCTTTCAGTGACGTTCTCCCCTGTTTTTTGCCCAATCTGTTTACTAAGCTCGCTCAACACCAAACTCTGCTGCTGCATTTGCTCCGCGATGGTGGCGCTCTGCCGTTGCATCTGCAGAGCCAACGCCTCGAGGGTAGATCTCACTTCCCCCATCTGTTCTTGACATCAAGGCGTTCTCCCATCTTGTTAGGTTTGCGTGGCATCTGCTAAACGATAATGGTGAGGTTGTGGATCCGGTAGGTCGGACCAATTGATGGGTTCTTTTCTGATGAATGGAACAATTACAGGAAAATAGAAGAGAATAAACTGTAATTGTATTAAGATCTGAACAATTACAATTAAAGTGTGAAACGGACTGTAATATCAGAAAAAAGGTAGAAGACAAATTGGTAAATGATTATACCAATCCCTAGGCACGCAGGCCTCCCACAAATCACTCAAAAGTGACCCCACTACTAACTGAAAACTTGGCTACCTCTCTATTCTCTTCTTAATCCTTATATAGCACTACTGTCACATGCATCCCACGCCTTCAGGTGATTCTTAGCCACGTCATGCTTCTTCCTTTTCCTTGTGTACACCTTCCAAGTCTTAGGTTTGGGCCCATACTCAATGTCCACATTCTCATTTAATTCACTATCCGCACCTCCTCTATCACTACATGGATCAATTTTCGCCACTATGTTCTATCCATAACCATGCTTTTATCCAAATCGAAATATACTCCCAGGCACATAAGATTAATAATAACAAAATGCAGCTATGCAGAAATGACCACACCGGAACAAGTGCGGGTGGATAGAAACACATACCAGAGGATAAACCTCTTCAACCGACGTCCCAGGCTTTATCGCTACACCAGGCTTCATGCCCTGTGACTTAATACTTTGGATAAGTTCTTTCCAGTTGTCTGCCAACCAGAAACCACTTTTAAGAAAGCAGAAAAAGAAATCATATACAAAAAGGTAGGAAGAAGAAAACACCATACGAGAGAAAATGAACAACGCAAAGAAAACTATCAAGACCCACCTTTTGATGTCTCTACATGAAATGTAAACCCAGAAGCACCAGCTTTTCCCAAAGGTTCAACATAATCAATAGGATTGGTAACCATCAGATGACAATCCAAATATGCCCTACAAGGGTTAATCACTATTAACTCAAATTCACCATTGACAATAGCAAAAAAGAGAAATTTAAATCAGCATAGAAGAAAATTTGTTACTTTGTGTGCTTTCTCAAACTTTCAATAATTGGAGCACCCATGGTTAAATTGGGGACAAAGTGCCTGCACAAAAATAGATGAAAAAATCGGAAGGAAAAAAAACATGTACAAAACCAAGACAGTGAATGAGTCCTTACCCATCCTGAAAATGAACAAAAACTGAGACATGTCAGTAACCAACCATGTTATGAAACAAAACAGCTTCAATCATAGAAGTTAATAATAACTCATAATAACAGTAACAATTAAGATCCTTCCTTAAAAATCAAAAATTGAAACTTGATTAAAAAGAATTTAGAGAACGAGAATAAATTGAAAGTGGGTGGTACCATGATGTCCATATGAAGCCAATCAGCGCCGTAATTGATCATACGATGAGCTTCGGAAGCCAAATTAGCGAAGTCGGATGAGAGCATTGAAGGAGCGATTTTGGGTGTCACTGCCATTTTTTTCGCGTCGATGAGTTGTGGTGGCTGCGTTAGGTAATTAATCGCTTTTTAATAAGTCAAAAGCGGTAGGTAATTAATTGGTTTTTAAATACTTTTTGGACCCGAAAACGAGAACGGTAGGTAATTAATCGATTTTGTGAGCTTGATTTTTTGAAAGGAGCAGACCAAATAAGGCATAAAGGTATTTTTATTTATGAAAGCTAAGCGATGAATAATTAGAGGGAACATGCATTGCTTAATTTAAAGAACCTTGGTTTTTGAACTTGAGCCTCCTACTCAATTTACACTTATGTCTACTAACTCTATCTATATTTCAGAAACTTCATAAAACCACTTTAATGCATCATACATTCCAACATTATTTAACAAGAAAAATAGAAAATTACTCGTTAAATTCATAAAATAACCAAACATATCAATGGAATACTTTTCATGCAAAAACACAACATGAACTAACAATGCTTATGTATATATATGTCTAGGAAAGATCAAGAAATTACTAAAAATCAATGGTTTTTACATTTCATATACTGTATGTGCTTTTGTCTCGTCGTATACCAGTAGGATGCTTAAGATTCTATAAAATCGTTCTGTTAAAAGTACGCAAGAGAGAGAGAGAGTTCTGTTAAAAGTACGCAAGAGAGGGAGAGAGTTCGCACGTGATTTTCGTGTGGACAATCTCTGGCCTTCCTACGCGGATTTGCTTGCGGGACTGATCAAACTAGTCTTAGGACGGCTTTGGTTTCAGGCGAGTTTGGATTGTGGTGCACTTTGATGGTTATATATTATGTGGTTTACACTTAAAATAACTTAAGAATTGACAAAGACAAGGAAATGGTTGAAACAGAGACTTTGTAGGTATTCTGACAATAAAGCTTTGAATGTCTAAAATACTTAACAAACTTAAAGTAAAATATAAAAATACAAGGAAAAAGATGTTTGGACGTATTCGTACATTTTTGGATGACAAAGTAAACTCTTTTCTCTGTAGCGCGGTACTCAGAGTGTTTTTCTTCCAATACTGACAAAAGACGCCCTTATTTTCTAGAAAATCTTGCTTTATATAGGCGTACGAAGTAACTGCCAAGGGGCTTCAAAATGCGCCACGTGTCACACCACGTCTTTGGAAAACTGCCTCTACATTTCTTATTTCAAATTGACTTTCCCGCCAATCCTCTAGCCTCTCTTGTCGAGAATGCCCTGGCTGGCTTTCTTCTTTGTGTCGGTCGACGTAGGTCTTGTCAACCTATTCAACTCATGTTGTCGAGTCAAGATGTGATGCTTGTCAAGTTTTATTGTTGTCGGCCTTTGCTCTTTATGCAGGGAGTGAGTCGACCTTTAACTCTTGTCGAGGCTAGTTGGCTAATTTTCAACCAACAGTAAGCCGCCGGATAGTCAAAGCAAGAGCTTCATCATGGGTGGTCAATGTCGAAGATATAGATGGTCAAGAGCTTCATAAGCTGAAATCCTGCAATTTGGACACAAGCAAAGCATTTTCTGTCCAACACAAAACACTGCCTATAAATAAACTTTTCGTTGATCAATAAAACGTAAATCAGTAAAGTGTAGGCGGCAGTTAAGTTACCGAAAGAAGATCAAGACCAGCAGGTTCAAGGCTAGTGAACTCTTCAGCTAGGTCCTACAAAATCAATTAGTTGATGGCCAGAATTTATGAAATGAAATGGAACAAAAATCACAACATTAATAATACCTTTGGTTGTATTAGAGGGTTAAATGCTTGAATAAAATTGCATATAGAAGACATGCCGAGCCAAGTTTCTTCTGTTGGCGTACCAAGCAAACTTTACATAGAAAATATCCAAATAATTAATTTTGTTTGTTTATTACATGCTGAGATATCATGGAAATAGTTATTGTGTTTCGATGAAATTACCAAAATATCTCAGTCAATAAGATATGCGCCTCCATAGCATGGAACACAGGTCAGCGATTAATGATATGAGCAAACATACAGCCCATAGACCAGATATCAACTGCAGTTGAGTAATTGGTTGAGCCCATCAAAAGCTCGGGTGCTCGATAGCAAGGATGAGCTTACTGCAAATGGAAAACAAAATTACAAAAGCATTACTTTGAATGGTTAATTTGAAGTATCCATAACAATGTAAAAAAGAGAAAGTATATAGGAGGAGAATCATACACTAGGAGAAATTTTGGGTGCACAAATACCACATAGCTTGACTTTAGGAGGTTCCTGTAGGCGGTATTGA
Source organism: Lathyrus sativus (assembly GCA_963859935.3). Classification (NCBI taxonomy): domain Eukaryota; kingdom Viridiplantae; phylum Streptophyta; class Magnoliopsida; order Fabales; family Fabaceae; genus Lathyrus; species Lathyrus sativus. The sequence continues at coordinate 79,026,120 of OZ012741.1, forward strand.
AAGAGAATGCTCAAAAGATCGATATCTGTGTGTACAATTTTGTGAGAATGGAGGTATGCCAGTCCAAAAAGAGCTTGAGGTAGAAGAGACTGCAGCAAACACAAAATGTAGAAGAAATTAGAGGCAGTATGAATCAAATCACTAGACTAGAAATTTGAAGCACTGACTTACTCTTTCAAGTGTGTCAATGCTAAGCATTGGATTGGTGATGTATCTTTCAAGATTTAGGTTAACTTCCTCAAAAACAAAATACACATCTTCATCAATAGCCACAACTTAAAGCAACCTGTAGATATCACACCAAACAAATATTAAAGAACAAATGGTTAATGACATGCAATGACCGCAATCCAAATTCGTAAATAAACAAATGTGTAAGTAATTAGTGGAAAAGAAAGAATAGACCTGGCGATGTTGGGATGCTTCAAATCTTTGAGGATAGAGGCGTGATTCAAAAGGAATGAAAGAATACCGTTGTTAATTTGGTGTTGAGGAATGGTGAAAATCTTGAGAGCCACTCTCTCACTTGAGAATCGCTGAATGCAAGTGATGACATTGGCGAATCAAGACTCGGTGTCAATTGGGACACGTTCAAGATCTTTTTAGAAGCATTCCTCTTGATTTGTTGATAGCTTCGGTCTGCATTGAATCACAAGAGAATGAATCAGAGAATGCAAGAACGGAGAATCAAAAAAGGAAATGTTATACTCACATGGTGATGTCAAATTTGTGCTGGTTTAGATCCTCTAGTTTGCTGATTCTTATTTCAGACCAAAAGAGAGAGATTCAGAGAAAGTGAGGTAGTTATTGTGTGTGAGTCGCTTTTATTGCTTTTTATTTTATTGCTTTTTATTTCCCTCCAAGTCGTTATTATCATTATGTTTAGCTCCATTTGATTCACTCAATGAAATAACCAATCTTAAAATATTTAATTTTTGTTATTATTATTCTCAATAGAAAAAGATGTTCTTTTTTTTTTTACCGTAGGAAAAGAAAAAGAAAAAGAAAATTATTTAACAAATAAAGTCTCACTAGCAAAAGGTAATAAGAGAATGATAATTCTAAAAAGAGATTATGCAAAAGACCGGTATGCCGCATCATTATCAGTTTCATATTTTGTTAAATAGTAAGCACAAATATTTTTTTTCCCTAAAGTAAATAATATGTGAACTCGTCATTTCCTAAAGAGAAGTTTTTTAATATTGTAAAGAATTATTGCATAGTGATATTAAACATTAATCGCCTCTAAGATAAACTTGATACTAGAGTTGGAGTCAGAATAACACATCAGGTATTTGTTGCCAAGTTCTTTGGTCATATGTAAACCATGATATAATGCCACCAGCTTAAAATGAAGGATGTTGGAATAATCAACATTACTCGCAAAACCCAGAACCCAAACATAATCAGTATTTCGAATCAATCCACTAAAAACCGAGACGTCAAAATTACCGTAGCTACTGCCATCAACATTTAAAATCTTATTATTACTCGTACTGTTCGGGAATCAAAAATAGATGTTCATGCTCCGCGATGAAACCAAAAATGAAACAAGTTGGATAATTGATGATCTTGAATGGTGGCTCTGATCTTCGTTATAGTGGTGCAGGATGGACCAACATGGTTGGCACTCCAACTCCCAAGTCAATTCATGATTCAAGATGAGTATAGTGAAATTGAAGATCAGAGATTGTGTACATTATCATTGCATGTGAACTATTTTTGTATTTTGGATCGAGTTGAGTGAGCTTGAGATAGATTGAGTCACGGTCAAGTGGGCCTTTGGCTGATTCAGAATAATTGTCCCCAAGACTCGGTCGAACACTAAAGGAGCAGAGCTAAGCCTTAAGTATCATTGGTCGACCCCCATATCTTAGTCCGGTGTGAGAATATAACTAAATCTCTTAGGACTAGTGCTGCAAAATTAATGGGGAACAAATGCATCTAATGCAATTTTATCATTGGGACATTTCTTCACCTATTTCTGACATGTGCAATGAAATGAACAGCTAGGGTGTGACGTGGTTTGTGTAGTGATTAAGTGAACTTGAGTTTGGCGTGTTTCCATGAGTGAAAATCTAAAAGTTGATCTTGTGGTCTCTGTTCACGATTGGTCTTGATCCTTCAGCTACCATTGCTCATAAATGAGGCAAGTTGAACATTTGGGAGTTTTCGCAACCTTTTAGTTTTCAAACTTTTAGTTACTTTTCCAGAGAAACGCCATTGTTCCTTTCTTCTAAGAAAACCATTAGAAGTGATCCAAAGTCTTCTCTTAAATTTTTCACCATTTTCATTCCTTCCGCTTCATCAACTTCTTACCACCAGGTACCCTTCTAATTCAAGCTTTCTCTTTCAGCATTTCCTAGTTTTTAGTTAGGATGAGCGATAACATTGTTCATTTAATGAGTGTTTATGAAGTGAAAATTTCATCTGGATCATCCTTTGGTTCTCCTCGTCCCTCTATTAGTAGCAATCACGTAGGACCATAAATTATATTCGTATATGAAGATTCGAGGTTAGAAGGGATGTTTGAGACTTCCTTGGAGGAATAAATTTCTTCTTCTAGGTCATTATATGCCCTATATTAAATGTTGGCAGGCGAACAAATCACCCCAAGGTTCTTATTCCCTTCCCATCTTATCAGAATGGGAGATACATTTCAATTTGCAAAGGAGGGTTCGTGTCGGAGACTTTATCCAGGTTTGCTTGCAGAATGTATGTTATGAGCCTAGAAAGGTTGAGGTGTTGTAACATATAAATATTTGATGCCATTCGAGTGCACCGTTGTATGATTGGGTAGATGCAAAAGTGGCAGGAACTTCTTCGACTTTGAGCACTAAGGTCCCCCTACATGATACTAGCATTGTGGTCGGGATTCCTCAGAGTGGTTAGTCCTTTCGGTGGCAGAGGAGAAAGGGATATGCAACTCTTTTGAAGACTACATGGTCCCTGCATCCTCATAGGAGACAAAATTGGTCCACTGTAAGCATTTGACGGTGTAGTCGCCGTACTTGCTGTGGATGGAATTACATCGAACACAAACAATGTAGCCGTAGTTTCCCACATCGAAGGAAGAGGTTGTTCTCCATTATTATTTGGAGGATTCGACATCATTATGCGTCTCCTTCTTGGTATTGCTTCGTTATTATTTGTTATTTTACCACTTCTTAATCTGATGCAACGAAGTTAAAGGAAACTAGAAATGAAGAACTTCTATTATTTTCACAAATTCTAACTAACAACACCGTCCCACTGGGCGTGCCAATTTGTTTACCGTCGAAATTGGTAAACAAGCATTAGTCTTCCAAATTTTTTAAATCTTTGGTTACTTACAGGATTAACTAGATTGATCCTAGGCATGTGTTGTTATTTAGTTTCTGGGTTTGTTAATTATGTACATTTTGACAATGTGCTTCAAAGTTATTAAGAAAGTGTTACAATTCTTTAAAGATATGCAAAAGTATAGATTACAAAGTAAATGACTTCAAAATAAATGACAAAATCTTAAATTTCTAAATTGGCTTCAAAGTAAATTACAGCCAAATGTACATAACAAGAAGAATCTTAAATAATCAGGTAAAAAGTGTAAAGTATGGTATTCACACGTGCATTTTCACTCAAGAATACTCGTTTCTCACGCGCAGATACTTTGAGTAAATTTAGAGTTTTTTGTACAAGGATGAACACCCCCATCCTAACTACTAAGTGCTCTATTTATAATAACTCAAAAATAACCGCTATTCAACGGTCTTTTCTCTAGAAGATGTCACGTCTTCGATTTGCATGCATTTTGCTGCTCAAAGCTCTCCACGTGTCTTGAAAAACGAATAAGGCCAAAAAAAACAATTATCATCCTCAAAATTAAATTATATTAAGTCGAACGCTACTCCAGGTAAGCTTCGTCAAACTCCAGTCTATGTAACACCCCACTCTACCCCGTACGCGTATTATAAAACATATACGGAAATATTACATAAAAGTACATCAGAGTTCTCAAAAAAAGTAGGATGTCACACTAAGTCACTTCATTCTTCATAAATGAACCAATGTTATCTAGCTTTCAATAAAACAACGAAATAAAATCAATGTTTAAACATAATCCCTACAACCGGAGGTTGTATATCATTAACCCAACAGATAAAAGATATGTAACAATTAATCAAGAAAATAAGCAAAATATAATGTAATCCCGTCATTCCATGTTACGTATCAGAGAGACTTCTAGGACTCGATCAAATAGTAACACACTCCAAGCACTATTCAGGTACCTGGTCATCTGCACTCCCCAAGGAGCACAGACGCAACAAACCGAAAAGAGGTGAGAACTACATTCAATAAATAAGCGATGGAATACACATGCTAAGGAGTAATTACACACCACACATACAATCGTACACATACAATGAACATACACGTGCCACCTCAATCACTCGGCATCAATAGCCCATATTCAATTACAATATGAAATGTGACTCACTGACTCAACACAATGCATGTGGTACCAACACAAATACATACGGTTAACCCTAGAACCCGATACTGGTCGGAATCCGGATAAGTCGTATACATTCCTCTGAACTACAACTTATCTCCACAACGACTTCCACATGAAGTCCGGATGGAATAGGCACCCATCATGGATTCCCACCTAGTCATCTCCACAAGACACATGACATGAAATGCATGACAACACCATTATGCAAATATAATAATAATTTCGAGCATAATTCACGGTCATCAATGACCCACACGAGCCATCCGCTCACCGTAATCCTCTTGGGAATTACCATCACCACACCAGATCATCCACACTGGACGGTCCTAGCCCACACATATCAATCACACCCCTAAGGGCAAAAACATAATTTTCCATATGTTGTCTAATTAAATTCATTACTAATCTTCCTTAGGTTCATTTTAGTCATATTAATCCTATCGATTACACAAAATTGCGAAAATGGGGAAAAGTCATCCCAGGCCTGCCCATACGCGTACCAACACGGTCCATATGCGTACTGCCTGCTATCACACGCTTATTGGCCTACCTTACGCATATTACCAAAGGTGGTCCGTTTCCAATATCCCTCAAATATTCTTACGTGTATGCCTCATACGCATATTGACCAAGCCCCTTACGCGTACGGTACGCATATCACCTGAGGGTCATGCTGGCTTTGGGGATAGGGCACGTCTGTTATGTGTACAACCCTTGGGAAGTCCCCCATACGTGTATGACCAGCAGATCTGTCAAAAAACTCAGATCTCATCATTCTCACGAGTTTCCACTCGAGATTCATCACTCTACCTTCCCATTCATCCTAAAACTCAGATTTTAGATTGATTCCATCATCCCTATCTTCTATTCTTTCAAAATTCCATTTATTAAATCTAATTTTGATTACTATTAGACCTTTAGTTTCAGATCTGTTAATTAACAGGATTCTACCACAGTCTCAGGAACCTTCCACACGAATTTCCTATCAGTCTCAGATTCAACCACACAACAATATACAACAAGTATTCAGCAATAGCAACCATCACAGGGAAATCATAAAATCACGAAAATTCATATTAAAGAGTACAAACAGACATAAATTCTATGAGAGAAAGGACCTCTCACTACCCTCTCATGTTAGATCACCCATATTGAAATCCATTCTCCCCCTTACCTTGGATTTGAGATCTTTCTTGGCCACAGTGGAGGAATCTTGGTTCTTCTGCCCTTGCTCTCCTTTCTCTGTCTTTTTCCTCTTTTACGTGTTAACTGTCTAACTGTTCCACTAACCCTCTCTTAACCCCTTAATCAGCTTTTAATTCCATTAATCCATTTAATAATAATAATAATAATAATAATAATAACTACCATCCTATTAATATTGTTATTAATAATAATTAAATAATAATATCAATAACCATAATATTCTCATTATTGTTATTAAATGGTTAGTATTATTACTATAGGTCCTCCTTACCCCAAATAAGGTCACCTCTCACTCTTGTCCTTAACTTTATACCCCCTAATTAAGGACATTACAACAAATACACACGCAACAAAGTAAAAAATGACTAAATAATTTAAATGCAGTGTTACAACTCTCCCCCACTTAAAATATTTTCGTCCTCGAAAATGTACCTGGTGAGAATGATTCCGGATACGACTCTCGCATCTTACTTTCCAATTCCCAGGTCACACTTCCTCCAGCAGCTCCTCCCCAAGCTACTCTCACCAACAGGATATCTTTCCCTCTTAGTTGTTTCATCCCGCGATCTTCGATCCTCAACTGCATCGCCTCCACCATATGGTTATCTCGAACTTGCACTTCATCTCTCTAAAGCACATGATATGGATCAACAATATACTTCTGAAGTTGCGATACATGAAATATGTCATGCAGATTCAAAAGTTTGGGTGGCAACGCCACTCTATAGGCAACCGCTCCAACCCTCTGTAGAATCTGATATGGTCCAATGAACTTAGGATCCAATTTCTTTGATTTCAGCGCACGATCAACACCGCTCACCGGATTGACTCTAAGAAATACATGGTCACCCTCGCTGAATTCCAAGTCTTTCCTCCTATTATCATGGTAGCTTTTCTGCCTACTCTGGGCCATCTTCATTTTCTCCCTAATCATCTGGATTATCTCTGTAGTCTGTTGCACAATTTTGGGTCCGAGTACCATACTCTCGCTCGACTCATACCAACATAGAGGTGTCCTACATCTTCTACCATACAATGCTTCAAAAGGTGCCATTCCAATACTAGAATGATAATTGTTGTTGTAAGTAAATTCAATCAGCGGTAAATGAGTATCCCAAGTGCCTCTCTGCTCGAGTATACAAGCTCTCAACAAATCTTCCAATGACTGAATAGTCCTCTCAGATTGACCATCGGTCTGTGGGTGATAAATAGAACTCAATTTCAAACTGGAACCCAAAGCTTCTTGCAAGCTTTTCCAAAATCCATAAATAAACCTCGGGTCTCTGTCAAATACAATGCTCGACGGAACCCCGTGTAACTTCACCATCACTCTGATATAAATTTATGCTAACTTCGTCAAAGGAAAACTGCTGTTAATCGATATAAAATACGCCGACTTCGTCAATCTATCCAAAATTACCCAAATTGCGTCAAAAACCCTCACCGTATTCAGCAATCCAGTCACAAAATCCATTGCAATACTATCCCATTTCCACTCCGGTATTTCCATCGGTTGCATCAAACCGGATGGCTTCTGGTGTTCCATCTTTGACTTCTGACAAGTCAAACAAGCATACACAAACCGAGCTATGTCTTTCTTCATACCCGGCCACCAAAATAATTTCTTCAGGTCTTGATACATTTTCGTAGCTCCAAGATGAATACTCAAGCTACTTTTGTGGCTTTCCTGCAAAATTACCTTTTTCAAATCAGGATTATTTGGCACACAAATTCTGTCTTTGAACTTCAACACACCAGAATCATCTACTTTAAAGTCTTCTTCCTTATCCGTTCTGCCTACGGTCATCAAGTCTACCAATTTCAAATCCAGTTTCTGACCTTCTCTTATTTCATGAAGGAACTCATTATTCACTTTCAGCATCCCCAACATTACATTTTCTGAAATTAACTCACAAACCATACTCAAGTCTCTAAACTACTCAATCAAATCCAATTCTCTAATCATCAACGTCGACATATGTATCGTCTTCCGACTCAAAGCATCTGCCACGACGTTAACTTTATCGAGATGGTAACTCAAGGTAAAGTCATAGTCTTTCAGAAATTCCAGCCATCTTCGTTGCCTCACATTTAATTCCTTCTGCTCAAACATATATTTCAAACTCTTATGGTCATTGAACACTTCGAATCTCGACCCGTACAAATAATACCTCCAAACCTTTAGTACGAACACCACTGCAGCTAACTCTAGATCATGAGTAGGATAATTCCTTTAATGAATCCTTAATTGTCGTGAAGTGTAAGCCACAACCTTGCCACCTTGCATCAAAACACCGCATAATCCCATTTTGGATGCATCGCAATATACCACAAAAGGATCATTCAGATTTGGTAAGGTTAACACTGGTGCGGTATTCAACCTTTTCTAGAGTTCTCAGAAACTTTCTTCACCCAAAATATCCCATATAAATGCCTGGCCTTTTCTAATCAACTAGGTCAACGGAAGAGCCAAATTAGAAAACCCTTCGATGAACTTACGATAATAGCCTACCAAGCCTAAGAAACTTCTACTCTCCGTCACTAACTTCAGAGCCTCCCACTGAAGCACAACACTCACTTTCGATATATCCACTGCTATGCCTCCTCCAGAAATAACATGTCCAAGAAAACTCACTTCGCTCAACAAAAACTCACACTTCAAAAGTTTTGCAAACAATTTATTATCCTTCAGCACTTGCAACACAACCCTCAAATACTCTACATGTTCTGCTTCTGACTTGAAGTAAATCAAAATGTCATCAATTAAAACTACTACAAACTGGTCCAAATAAGCATGGAAGATACGATTCATGTACTCCATGTACACACCCGGCGCATTGGACACACCAAACGGCATCACTGCATATTCATAATGTTCATACCGAGTTCTGAAAGCTATTTTCTAGATATCATCTTCTTTCACACGGATCAGATGATAGCCTGACCTCAAACCAATTTTACTAAACACACGAGCTCCCACGAGTTGATCCATCAGATCGTCGATTATTGGAAGTGGATACTTATTCTTGATGGTTACTTTATTCAACTGGCAATAATCGATGCACAAGCGCATACTGCCATCTTTCTTCTTTACTAACAAAACTGGTGCTCCCCATGGTGACACGCTAGGTCTGATAAACTTTTTATCCAATAATTCTCCCAACTGAGATTTCAACTCTGCCAATTCTGACGCTGACATTCTGTATGGTGCCATAAATATAGGTCTGGTACCAGGGACAAGATCAATCCTAAACTCTACTTCCCTCTTTGGAGGTAACTCTGCAACATCCTTTGAGAACACTTCAGGAAATTCTCTCACAATAGGTAATTCCTCAATCAACAAATTACACTCCATAGATAACGAAGCGAACACTGCAAATACTTTAGCTTCGTCTTCTACCAAGGTTCTTAACTCCTTAGTAGATATAAGACTAGCCATTTCTTCTTCTTCAGGAGTTAGGAATAATAGCATCTTCCTATAACAATCAATATAAACATAGTTGCTCTCGAGCCAATTCATCCCTAAAATAACATCCAGCTCGCTGAGTGGTAGACAAATCAAGTCCACTCCAAAATCTTTACCAAAGATCGACACCGGGAAATTCAAACACACTAAAGATGTAGTGATTGATCCAATAGATGGAGTATCAATCACCATCCCACTAGTCAAAATAGACGGTGCAAGCCCCAGTCTCTTCACACAATCCACAGAAATAAACGAGTGAGTTGCACCCGTATCAATGATAGCAATCAAAGGAGTGTTATGAATCTAACATGTACCTCTGACCAAACGATCTTCACTGGTAGGCTGATCTCCCACCAATGCAAACACCTTCCCACTTGTCTAAGACTTCTTCGGTTTCTGACAGTGGATGTTGATATGACCCTGCTCATCACAGTTGTAACATGTTAGTATGTTGGTTCTACAATCCACGAACACGTGACCTGGCTTTCCACACTTAAAACACTTCTTCACCTCATTCTAACATTCATTTGCACGGTGATCTGCGCTACCACATCTAAAACACTTGAGAGGATTGGAAGGATTTCCTCCCCACTTGATTTCTTCCCAGCAACATCTTTCTGCTTTCCTTTATCAGCCGGAGCACGGTAAGGTGTATTTCCATGCCTCTGTTTTCCTCTTCCATCACTTAGATTCTTATAGTGGGCGATTCTAGCTCTGTTGTCTTCACCATAGATTCTACACCTGTTCACCAGCTCAAGAAAGTACCTGATCTTCTGATATCCGACACCCAGTTTGATCTCGGGACGCAGCCCGTTCTCAAACTTGATGCACTTCGAACTCATAGCTACCTCAGTATTGTAATGAGGATAATATTTCACCAGTTCGTCGAACTTAACCGCATACTCTACCACGATCATGTTCCCCTGTTTCAACTTAATGAATTCAATCTCTTTCTTTCCGCGAACATATTCTGGAAAATACCGTTCTAGAAACTCTGCCTTGAACATTGACAATTAATTATCTCCACAAGACACATGACATGAAATGCATGACAAAATTATTATGCAAATATAATATTAATTTCGAGCATAATTCACGATCATCAATGACCCACACAAGCCATCTGCTCACCGTAATCCTCTCGGGAATTACCATCATCACACCAGATCGTCCACACTGGACAGTCCTGGCCCACACATATCAATCACACCCCTAAGGGCAAAAACTTAATTTTCCATATTCTCTCTAATTAAATTCATTACTAATCTTCCTTAGGTTCATTTTAATCATATTAATCCTACCGATTAAACGGAATTGCGTTCCAAGCGAAATCTGGGCAGAAATCGCGAAAATGAGAAAAAGTCATCCCATGCATGCCCATACGCGTACCAACACGGTCCATACGTGTACTGCCTGCTATCATACGCATATTGGCCTACCTTACGCATATGACCAGAGGTGGTACGCATCCAAGATCCCTCAAATAAACTCCTTACATGTATGACTATGCCTCATATACGTATTGACCAAGCCCTTTATGCGTACGGTACGCGTATCACCAGAGGGCCGTGCTGGCTTTGGGGATAGGACACGTCCGTTATGCGTACAACCCTTGGGAAGTCCCCCATACGTGTATGGACACCCTCAGCAGATCTATTAAAAAACTCAGATCTTATCATTCCCACGAGTTTCCACTTGAGATTCATCACTCTAACTTCTCATTCATCCTAAAACTCAGATTTTAGATCGATTCCATCATCCCTATCTTCTATTCTTTCAAAATTCCATTTATTAGATCTGATTTTGATTACTATTAGACCTTTAGTTTCAGATATGTTAATCAACAGGATTCTACCACAATCTCAGGAACCTTCCACACGAATTTATTATCACTCTCAGATTCAACCACACAACAATATACTACAATTATTCAGCAATAACAACCATCACATGGAAATCATAATATGACGAAAATTCATATTAAAGAGTACAAACAAACATAAATTCTATGAGAAAAAGGACCTCTCACTACCCTCTCATGTTAGATCACCCATATTGAAATCCATTCTCCCTCCTTACCTTTGATTTGAGCTCTTTCTTGACAACAATGGAGGAATCTTGGTTCTTCTACCCTAGCTCTCCTTTCTCTGTCTTTTTCCTCTTTTACGTGTTAACTGTCTAACTCTTCCACTAACCCTATCTTAACCCCTTAATAAACTTTTAATTCCATTAATCCAATTAATAATAATAATAATAATAATAATAATAATAATAATAATAATAATAATAATAATAATAATAATAACTACCATCCTATTAATATTGTTATTAATAATAATTAAATAATAATATCAATAACCATAGTATTCTCATTATTGTTATTAAATAGTTAGTATTATTACTATAGGTCCTCCTTATCCTAACTAAGGTCACCTCTCACTCTTGCCCTTAACTTTATACCCCCTAATTAAGGACATTACAACAAATACACACGCAACAAAATAAAAAAATGACTAAATAATTTAAATGGGGTGTTACAGTCTAGGCCAAAATATTTCTAAGTCCTAGACCATAACTTCCTTGAGAAAAAGATCCTTCGTCGAAATGTTCTCATCAATGTTTTGTCGAAGTTAACATATTCTTCTTTAGAATATATCTTTGAATCATATGACTTATTTCTAACATTTATATGTATTAAAATCCCAGCCAACAAATTTCTCCCCAAAAATGTCGTTTTCAACTACATGCAGAAGAAGATAATGTTTTAAAGCATTTTGACATTATAGCATCTTTGCTGCTATGAAGTCATGGTCATCATGACCATGCCGCTTCAGAAGTCTTATCGAGGCGTGCAAAAACCCAAAATTTAATCACCATACTCCTATTTCCTAGGAGGTAGTGGGCTAAGCCAACTGAAACCGTCTCATCAATCCGGTCAAAACGTGTCTCACGATTTTAACAACTATTAAGAATGGCTGAAATGAAACATTTCTCTCACTCCATTATAAATACTTAATTTCACTTTTTCATTTACTTGTTTACTCTCCTGAACTCATTTCTTCTCTAAAAAATGCAAGAGCAAACCGTTCATCTCCTTTTAAGAAAACTTCAAATAAAACTAAGATTTCCTTCATTTTCATCATCAATGGCGTCTAAGATTAAGAACCCTAAGGATTCCAAGAAACAACCAGCTTTTCCTTTTGTTCGCAGAATTCTAGGTCCTCAAGTTATGGAAATCAACAGTATATCTCAGAACCTCCACTTGAAGAAGAGAAACGATGCATCTACCAATCCTAGGTATTAATCCATATTTTAATTTCTGGAAAAACACGTGCAATTGTTGGTCCTTTATCACAGATTAATATTAATGCTGAAAAACTTAGAGAATATTTTCCTACTTATCATAGAACTAAACCCCTAGCAAGTAGGAAAAGATCTAAGGCTAGCATCGAAGCTGTAAATACTGAACTCCCGAGAGCATCGAATTTAATTACCATTTTGGCTTTAATTTTTACATACGAATTATTTTGTTTGTATCTTGACTTCCTAAAGTGCATGCCTAAATATTTCCCATTTACTTTTAGGATTCTTCAATCCTCAGATAACTCTTCAATCTCATATGTGTTATTAAAAAAGACTTGAACAATTTGGAATGGACCTTCCCATTTTGGGGATCATTTACCCAATGTTCTATCCTTTTTATCCATAGGTAGAATAACTTTCCACACTAGGTCTCCAATCGAAAATGACTTGACTTTAATCTTTTTATTGTATACTTTTTCTACCCTATTTTTCTGCATCTTTAATAATTCTAAGGCATTCACCCTTTCTTCATCCAAATCGACTAGTTCATCTAACATCATGTTCCAATAAGCTTCAGATGGAATTTCACTCTGTCTTTGAATCCTAGTTGATTGAAGATAGATTTCGACTGGTAACATTGTATCATGTCCATAAGGCAGTCGAAAAGGCGTAGAATTTGTAGCCTCTTTAGGGGATGTTCGATAAGCCCACAAAATTTGGTCTATTGTCTTATGCCAGTTTCTTGATTTTTTCCCCATGTGCTTCTTTATTAAATCAATTACAACTTTATTTACTGCTTCGACTTGACCATTTTCCTGGGCATAATAAGGTGTAAATGTCAACAACTTGATCCCTAATTCTTTCGCAAAATCCAGGACTTTTCGACCAGTAAATCCTTGATCAGTTGTAATCATTTTTGGGATCCCTAACCTATAGATTATGTGCCTTTGAATGAACTCAATCACTGCTTCTTGATCAACATTCACCAAAGAATGGCTTTAATCACTTTGTAAAGTAATCGATGCCCACTAGGATATACCTGTGACTTTTAGAAGACGCTGGTCGAATTTCACCAACTAGGTCTAATGCCCAACCCCTAAAAGGCCAAGGCTTTACAATGGGATGCAGTTCGCTTACAGGAACGTGTTGTATGCCTGCATGCCTTTGGCACTCTTGGCACCCTTTGGCGAACTCGATGCAATCTTTCAGCATAGTGGGCCAATACATCCCTTTTCGAAACAAAAGCATTTCATCTTATGGCCTACTTGGTGAGCCTCACATTCCCCACTATGGACATTCGACAAAGCCAATATACCTCAACCTCACTAAGGTATTTAAGCAAAACTCCTTTTGGGCGTCTTTTTAAACAGTTCATTCCCCATAAGAGTATAACTTAGAGATCTATACTTGACTTTCATTTTGCAGATGTTGTCGGATTCTCCAAGTAATCTACTATTGGTTTCCTTCAATCTGCATATATCAGGTTGCCGATAGCCAAAATCTCGAAATTCGCATCATCTGCGTAACCCAACTTTGTTGCTTCCAAATCTGTGGAGAAAATCTGGTTGCCATTACTTTCCCACAAATTTCGATCATATCTTCCAACTTTTCTTTTGAAATCTTGTAGCCAGAAGCAATTTGAGCCAAATCATTGGCCTCCTAGTTCTTCAGTCGAGAAATGTTCCTAATACTCATATTTTCAAACTTTCGTAATAGTCGATTTTCTATTACAAATTACATTATCAAATTCTCCTTGACACATTTATACTTTTTCTTCATCTGCTTCACAACCAATTCGAAGTTCACCAATAACTTTAACTCTAGTTTCCCCCAACTCCACAAAATTCAAGGTCGGCTATTAAAGCCTCATATCCAGCCTCGTTGTTTGACCAAGGACCTTCGATTATGCACTTGAATCTCGTTGGAATTTTAGTCAGGAGAGATAATCAATAATCTAATACATCTTCCATCTTTGTGACTCAAACCATCAAAATGTAATTTCCAAGGTTCAAGTTCGAGATAGTTTTGGGGACTTCCGACTATGATAGTGGTCGACTATAAAGTTTGCGACCACTTGTCCCTTTCATGGACTTTAAAGGCACATAAATTTGAGTACTCTGTTAAGGCAAGTTCCTGTTTTCCAATTTAACTATGAAGAATTGGCTTAGAAAACATATGTTTAATGATATCAAAAAGAGATGAAACATACACATTAACAGGCTTTATATATTATTTCAACTTTGTACATGAAAAATACAAACATAGACATAATTTTTCAGTCATACTATATCTAGTTTCTGCATCATTAAGGACTCGACTAAGATAGTAAATGGCCCTTTCGATGATATTTTCGTCTTCTTGAGAAATCATGCTCCCTATAGTTACATCAGACGCAAAAATGTACAATCTCATACTTCTACTTTTATAAGGAGGCGACAAAATTGGAGGATGAACACAATATTCTTTAATTTTATCAAAAATTTCTTCTTGTGCTTGCTCCTATTCGAAGCTTTTATTCTTCAATCGAAGTAGAGGAGAAAAAGCATGAGTCTTGCCACTCAAATTCAAAATGAACCTCCTTAAGAAGTTAATATTCCCTAGGAGCGACTAAATTTCCTTCTTTGTCGATGGTGATTTTATCTCCATAATGGCATTAGTATTATTCTCATTTATTTTGATTCCTTTTTTGTGAACCATAAAGCCTAAGAAATCTCTAGCCTGCATACAGAATGCACATTTGAGAGGATTCATCTTCAGACTATGCTTCCTCATCCTTTCGAACGACTGTCGAAGATGGTCTATGTGAATTGTTCCTGATATAGACTTAACAACTATATCATCAATATAAATATGCATAAATTTTTCTATAAAATCATGAAAAATAGAATTCATTGCTCTTTGGTAGGTTGCCCCAACATTTCATGTGTGTGATGGGTTTTCAAGATAAAGCTGAAGTCAGATGGTTGAGTTGCCAAGCATAAAGCAAGGCTAGTAGCTATTA